>MJUU01035118.1:52349-71979 GCA_002080025.1 Modiolus philippinarum
CTATGGTTATTTTTTTCTAAAAGAAATATTTTGGAGCTGATTTTATGTGAAAAAAATATTTTGGTTGCCAAAATGATGAAAACAAAATTTCTGAAAGAAGCTTTCTGCCCAAAAAATAATGTTAATTTTGAAGAAAAAATCTTTTGTTGATACACGTGAAAAAAAATTTACTTGAAACATCCGTCCAGCTTGAATTGTTTTCATCGGTCCTTGAGTATTCGAACCATCGAAGTTTATCTGAGTATAAAAGATAAAAGTTTATTCATTTAAGACACCCTGTACTTTCATTTCAGTTTAAAAATTTTATTTATGCTTGTATTTACAACATAGAAATAAAAATTCTAAGACGTAAGAAGTAAATACACCTATAATTGTAGTGGTATATACATATTTTCTCTATATTAATGATAAAATATTTGACACTGTCATATGTCTAAAGAGAGAGTCTGTAGCATATTGATTTTAATTTGCTTGTATAGAAATTGGCGTCATGGGAAAAGGTTTGTGGTCAGTGGCTTCCACCTTGCTGTAGTGCTTAATATACTGCAGATAACAGTTGCTACCAAGAAGATTGTAATTTTGGGTGCCTTTAACGCGATCCCATCAAATTAATTAAGTCTTCCATCACACAATCTGTTGGCTCAAGCCTTTCCGTTCTACGTCTTGCTGATACCATGATGCTATTTCAGATTCAACAGATTTCTGATGAAAAAAAACTACCTTGATTTTAAAAATATACAGAAAAAAAATTTCAACACTGAGGTCAAATGAAACAAATGAAAAATGTGAAGGTTCATACCACTGAATTCAAATATCATAGTCAGTGAGAACCGAACTTCAAATATATACATCAAGAATTCTGTCATTATTTCAGATCTTGGCAATTCTGTTTGGTGATTTTGTTATCATCTTTCGTAAAGATTTAAAAAGATTTATTGTTCTCCACGTACGACAGCTACACAAATATACTTATTCTGTCTATTTTTATGTTTATAGGACATGCACCTGTCCTACAACATGTATTGTTATCTTATGTGCTTTGTTGTATGTCTGCAGCAAAATTCAAAGTGTATAGGTAATTTCCAGCATATAAATCTCACAAGAGCTGTCAGAATGATGGATAATATTGACCAATAATATCCAAGAAATTTGAGTTGATTTAAGTTAATAATATTTTATTGCATTAATTAAGGCAATTTGAGTGGGAAAAGGTTATTGCAACATAATGTAAGCCCTCGCCCTACGATAACAAAATCTATACTACTAAAAAAACGAAGTCCTTTTCTAGATGGCATGGAGTCTCGACAACAAATCAATTAACTAAACTTTATGTATGATTAGTCTGAGACTGTGGTGTAGATTGAAAATTTCATCAGTCCAAATCTGTTTGTTTTCTTAATTAGCAATTAACCAAGTAATTAATATTCCGGATAGGTGCCCGAAAGCCGATAGTTAGCATTATTAACTCCCTTTGTTTAAAAAGTGATGCAAACAAAAAACAATTTAACATTTGTCTTTACGAATATTACAAGAGTTATACTGTAAAATAATGAAAATATTCAATTAATGAGATTTACACCGAAATAGTAACATGTTAAAAACTGGGTGCAAGTTTTATCAAGAAATTATGTTACATTTGAATTATATTATTTTTTACAAATGTTGCATTTATGATTATAATTCTAAATCAAACAAATATTTATGGATAAATGGTGTTTTAATTGAAACTTATATGAAAGGTCATGAAACATTATTGCAGTTCTTATGTTGATGATTTCACTGTCATTATATTCCTCTTGAGATTTCCACTTTCGATCGGACAGCGGATTTGTCCGATCCAATCCTGATTGCTTTATTCAGAACGAACTGAATATTAATTTGATTATTTTTTGCGGTGTCCAGTTGTTCGTGTTTGGGTTCCAAATTCCCATTGATTAACAACGGGAAATTACTAGTATATACAAATTATAACCAAAAAATTAAGGTGAAATATAATAGTATAAGAACAATAAAATGTAAGAAGATTCACTATTACATGTAATATAACACTAATGAAAGACGAACAGTACATGCATTTCAAGATATTAAAGCTATAAAAAATATAAGAAGCATAGCTTAACGACATCAAAAGTTGACAATGTATTCCTATTTAACTAAAACAATGGACAAGATGTTTCACCATGGAAAAATATTGAAAGTTATATTTTTAAAGCGCGTTATTTCTTTCCGACCAGTTACAATTTTTATATTATTTTATGAATATTTTTTTTTTGTCATCGGGTAATTTGTTTCTACAACCCTAGATAGAATAATCATAGCACAATAAACAAACATTGTTAAATTTTCTGATTCAAAATTTTCATTTCTTCTTTTAGTAGAGATTTGTTAAAGAAATAAAAAAGAAATAAAAAGGAACTTGCAGTTTGGGGATATTACATCTACAAATTGTTGATAGCTGATACGGACCTGAATCTTGTCATAACCCTTGTCTTCGGGTTGGATTGTAATAAGATACACAGATCATATTGCGGTGCCTAGGATAGGGTCCTCTAAACAAGTTATTGAATTTGCATAAACAAGAGAGAGATTGATCTCCAACATCAAAACAGTTCATTAGACGAAGCTAAAATTGAACATTTTCGATCTATAAATAAAATAATACAATAACTAATCCTATATAATGATATTGAAAATATTCTCTAATAATTACATTTCATGCATATTCATTTGAATTCCGCCAATTTGATAGGTGAACATCGCTCACGTGGCATATCAATGTGAAGTTGCAATTCCCATGAAACACATTTGATCATATGAACACGTGGCGGATGAATTGGTAAAAATAAAATCCCATTGTATATGATGTACTATCCTTTGAATAAATTTGTTATTTTATAATTTCGTTTCAAAATGTAATTATAAGAATTGAATGCATTATTTTGAAGTTTCATAGGGATATGAAAGTGTTGACCGGGCGCACATTTTCAACATGAAGCGCTACCACGCTTCATTAAACATGTGCTTCGGTCAACACTTTCATACACCAATGAAACTTCAAAATAATGCATTCAATTCTTAAAATGATTCACCCCTATTATCTATTCCTTGCATGAATAGTTATTTGTGGTGCACAACGTGATTTTGAAGCTGGAGATAGATACGTGTATTACAAATACAAAATATAAACATAAAAGGAAAACATATCAATTGGATTCAGAAACAAGTTATATAAACGGTGTTGTTAACAGCAGTTCAGCACTAAATATCACTGCATTTTATGAAAAGTTTTAACTACTCGAAAAAATTGTATATAGCTGGATATCAACTCTCGTTATGTAATTTCAAATATAATAAACTCACTACAAGCGTTATGAAAACTATGATTAAACTCATTCGTGAATAAATGCGCTGTTCTATCATTCGTTGAATAATTTTCTATAGTTATAATCCAAGTGAAGTGATATTTTAATATAATTACATCTTCTTTATTCCTTTTCCTATAGTACACTTCATTTCTCAATTTATACATTTTTTCCTTAATTAAGAAGGAAACGTAAAAAATGATTGTCCATTTTCCGTTGTAACATCCTGCTGAGGACATTTCATTCATCGGAACACATTACTCACTAGGGAAATCCACCCCTTCATTACAAAGGAGATTTTTTTCAACAAACTGTATTATATAGTTTTGGCGTATTAAATATACTCTAGAAACCAGTAGGGACATGGACCATACACAAAGTATAAAACTCTCCTTGGCATTTTATAAATACAGTAAAATCTGCTTGAGAGACAACCTGTATTGAGAGACCACTTAAAATTTACAGTTCATATCAATATTACTTCAAAATTTAACCTCTGTAAAGAGACCACCGTCTCAAAAGACCTCCTTTTTCTATCCGTTGAGTGGTCTCTTAGAACAGATTTCACTGTGTTATCTTCTACTAAGATCTGAAATTTCCTACTAACAAACATTATATTAAAACATTTGTAAAAAAACACCTTAAGTTGTTAACATTCATAATTTTTGCTTTACCTGGTTCAAAAATATATTTTACTCCATTGCTATTGTCCAAAATTTGAATGATTTCTCTTTTCAATTGGCAATTCACGTTGTTTACTACTACACATCGTACCAGTTGGCTGAGTCTGTATCGCCAACATGTTTAAGGCAGCATTCGGGGATTGGCTGTTTTGATGAGCTCGATGTTTTAATGAAGTAAATCATATTCTGGTGGCTATTAAAATCATATTCTGGTGGCTATATATCTTGGGAATGTGAAGACATGAGCATTTTTTCATGAATTCTCTACCAGGCCCGTAATTTTGTGTCAGTATTGCTTTAGTTATTCAAATCTGATAAATTCAGACAGAGGAAGCACACATAAGCAAAAACACCACTTGGTATTGACTTTTTAGGCCATACAATTTAAACAATCCGACTTGATAATGCATATTACAAGTATCTAAAGTTGAAAACTTTGTTATATAGCAAGAATATCTTTTACAATTTATGAAGTATCATTTTATTGTGGTTGAGGGCTTCTCATTACAGTTCGACCTATTTTCCGGATCCATGTAGTTCTTTGAACTTCTCCAAATAGTGGAATTTTTATAATTGCAAACAGTCTTCAAGCTTATCGCTGTTTTTAGATCACCTGACCCGAAGGGTCAGTGTGAGCTATTGCCATCACTTGGCGTTCGTCATCCGTGTGTCGTCTGTTAACTTTTCACATAATCATCTTCTCCTCTGAAACCACTGAAGCAAATTCAACCAAACTTTACAGGAATGATGTATGGAAGATTCTTTACAAAGATTGCTCATTTCGATCCGATCCGATAAAAAACATGGCCGCCAGCGCGGAACTTAGGTTTAACATTGGACCCTATGGGAAAAATCACATATATTCTGCTCTGAAAAGGCTGAAGGAAATTGAACCAAACTTTACAGGAATGATGTATGGAAGGTCCTTTACAAAGATTACACATTTCGTTCTGATCCGATAAAAAACATGGCCGCCAGTGCGGAACTTCGGGTTAATATTGGACCCTATGGGAAAAATCATATTTCATCTTCTGCTCTGAAAAAGCTGAAGCTAATTGAACCAAACTTTACAGGAATGGTGTACTTAAGGTCCTTAACAAAGATGGCTCATTTTGTTCCGATCCGACGAAAAACATGGCCGCCAGCACGGAACATAGTTTAACATTGGACCCTATGAGAAAATCACATTTTCATCTACTTCTCTGAAACCGCTGAAGCAAATTCAACCAAACTTTACGGGAATGATGTATGGATGGTCTTTTACAACGATTGCTCATTTCGTTCCGATCCAATAAAAAACATGGCCGCCAGTGCGGAACTTAAGTTTAACATAGGACCCTATGGGAAAAATCACATTTTCATCTTCTTCTCTGAAATAAGTGAAGTAAATTCAACCAAACTTTACAGGAATGATGTATGGAAGGTCCTTTACCACGAATGCTCATTTCGTTCTGATCCAATGAAAAAATATGGCCGCCAGTGTGGAACTTAGGTTTAACATTGGACCCTATAGGGAAAATCACATTTTCATCTTTTCCTTTGAAACTGCAGAAGCAAATCAACCAAACTTTACAGGAAGGATGAATAGAAGGTCATTAACAAAGATGGCTCATTTCGTTACAGTCCGTTAGAAAACATGACTGCCAGCACGGAACATAGTTTATCATCGGACCCTATGGGAAAATCACATTTTCATCTACTCTTCTGAAACCATGCACTGAAGCAAACTAACTTTACAGGAATGATGACGGAATGTACTTTACAAAAATTGCACATTTCATTTCAATCCGACAAAAACATTGCCTCATGTGCAGAACATAGTTTAACATTGGAGCCCTGTATGAGAAAACCATCCTTTTCTTCATTAAAACAATTAAAGCAAATTATACTAAATGTATAGAAGGTCCTTTGCAAAAATAACTCATTTCAATAGGATCAGACAAAACACACGGGTTCTAATTGAGAACATACCTAAACACCCTGCCCCATTTGTAAAAAAAACATGATAATTTTTGGTCATGCATGGCATAGAAGCGTTTTGTCAGGTGAGCGATACAGGCTCAGTCTGAGTCCCTAGTTTGCTAGTGCCGGTACCCAGTGCGACTGTCCCGAGATTTGTGTTTTTCCTGTGTAGTCCCTTTGCAGATTGTAGCATGAAATTGTAATTTTCATCTATTGTAGATGTTTCCTGTTATCCATTTATCATATTGATATGTAACTTATTTACCGTGCACAACGCTTATGCCAAGTTTGATTTCGGGCGCTGAAGTCTAAGTGGTTCTGGGAGTTATACCCATTGAAAACGTTTAGATCTTAAAAATTATTCGGTTTCTGGCCATAACAATATTGCAAACGTAGTAAGTTGTTGACTACAAAACAAAAACAGTTTCATTGGGTTCAGATTTAAATTTATAAATTTAAACTTCGATTTGTTATTAATTTTCGGACTTTCTTAATTGCAGGTTGTGAGCAAGACTACACGGTATCTTCACACTATATATGTCAGTTATTTTCCACTATGCTTCATCCAAATTCTAAATTGGGTTCACATGAGATAGTGGTTCAGGATTTACTTAGAAATTTTTTAATAAATAATCCTGGCATGTTATATGTAATGCACCATTACAATATTTGGTTTAAAAATTTTTCTAAAATAGTTTCAAATATTTGTAGGTCTCTCATAACATTTTGAATTGCTTCGGTACTTTCTTATTTGAAGTTTCGTCTGTGCTTTCAAAACTTTTCAGTTTCATTCATTCATTTGAAAAAAGGTTTACTATCACATCCAAACTTTTACAACAAGGTTAAAGATTTCATAATTTGTTAAATACATTTAAAAAGTTTCATAGATGACATAAACATTTGGTATAATAATATAAGGTCACTCGCAAATATTTCGTTACTACGGGCATTTCTGATACTAGATTTTACAGACATGTTGTTAAAACATGCTAGAAACTGATGAAAAATCCAGATAAACTGGGACGTAACTTACATTTTCCACGTAACAGGGGATATCGACAGGATATCTCTGTGTCCGTTAAATTGGCTTTGAAATCCAATAACCTGAGAGTTTAACACGCATATTGGCCTCTCATTGATACTGCTGATGTCTACTGAAATACTAACTGTGGAACCTTAGCTCTTATGGTCCTTGTGCCGATTTTTTTTATAGTTGTAGACCATGATCAAATCCGCCAAATCCGAAAAAAAAATAAAAGGACATATAGAGCAACGGTTCCGCAACTACTGGTGATTCTTTACCAAACCCTTCTGGAAGTATTGAGTTTGATTCGTATTGCGACAGTGTATTACCAGCAGACTAGGCTCCTTGAGGTAGCCGACAGTATAGCGGCGAGCACTCCTTGAGCCATCTTTCAAAATTACGTTTTGTTCCTTTTCTAGATTGTGATCATGGAATTAGTTGTCTACCTATTTTTGGTTTTATTCGTATGTTTATTATGCTATAGGGAAACGAACAGAGAAAAGGATGTTTGGGTACCCATCATACCGCTTGCTTTTGATAGTGCCTGTACCAAGTGGAGGAGAGCAGACACATTGAGGGTCATTTGGAAGTCTAAATTTTCCTGTCCCTACCCATTTCTCCCCTTGTCCAGTGACAGTCAAAACTCGTTGCCCCGGTTGTCCCATCCACCTTTATTTCTTTCCTCTTTTACTTATAATTTATTTGAATTGATTAAGTTATTCTCGTCTTGATATTGTTGAAATGTTGCACAACGGTCGTTAAACTCTAACTATTGAATCAATCAAAACAAAAGAAAGAAAACAAATAATTACAAACTGAAGAGAACTGTTAACAACTACAATAGCCGAAAATACAATGCACCAGGGAACTGCTCTAGAAAAACACTTAACAGACCAGAGACAAACATGAATAATGATACGAACTCAGGATAACCAGGCTCTCATTGATACTGCCGATGTCGACTGTGTATTACCAGCAGACTAGGCTCTTTGAGCTAGTCGACAGTATGGAGGCGAGCACACCTTGACCCATTTTTCAAAATTACGTTTTGTTCCTTTTCTAGATTGTGATCATGGAGTTAGTAGTCTACCTGTTTTTGGTTTTATTCGTATGTTTAATATACTACAGGGAAACGGAAAGAGAAAGACGTACCCATAAATCGGTTCAAACCATACCGCTGGCTTTTGCTCACTGAGTGCCGGTACCAAGTCCGGCTGTCCTGAGTTCCTATCGTTGTTTAGATTTGTCTCTTGTCTTTTATTTATTGTTTTTTTTGTGAAGTTCCTCGGTACATTGTGGCATGTGACTGTATTTTTCGGCCATTGTAGGTGTTTGCTGTTATCCTTTTCATTTCGATATACTTACGGGTTATGTTTTCTCGTGAAAGCGTCAAATCCATTCTGTTGTACAGTTTTAGCAATCATTATTATAATCAAACAAAGTCTTATTCTTTTTTTCTCGAAAGAGAGGATGCCCAAATAAGGTTATCAACAAGGCTCTGGACCCCGTTGCCAAAGAGGACAGGTGCAACACACTACGACCAAGGCAGCGTTCCACTGGTGATCGTGCCCCTCTGGTCCTAACGTATCATACCCGCAATGTTGCAATACAAAGTATCTTATTCAAGAACTTTAAATCAATTGTCTTGAAGGATCCTTTGATGGCCGATGTTTTCCCATCTCTTCCTTTGACAGCCTTCCGAAAAGGGAAAAGCATAGGTCAGCATCTCGCCAAGAGTAATTTCAAAGGTGGTCGACACAACAAGAAAAAACATGATTATTCTGGTACCAGAAGATGCAACCGGCCAAGATGTTCCACTTGCCCCTTTACATGGGAAACTAAGGAAGTCCAGGGCCCAACAATACCTTCCGGATTAACAACGGTTTTTCTTGCATAACCGAAAATTTAGTTTATGCCGTCAAAAATAAACGCTGTTCTATGGTGTACGTCGGAGAAACTTGTCGACGCCTCGATGATCGTTTTGTTGAGCACTTACGCTCCGTTAAGAAACAGGATGATTTCCCAGTCGGCAACCATTTTAGAAGACCACATCATAATGAACTCGACATGCAAGTCACCGTTCTGGTACAGACTGGTGAAAAATCCGGACATCTTTAGAACAACGCATCATACACTTTTTGGGCAGTATTCGCCCAAAAGGTATGAATGTAAAAAAACACTTCTATTCATAATTATTTTCATCTGTCTGTCATATCTCATCTGGTCTTTTATTCTTTTATTATTATACTCAGCAAAAAAGTTAAGGATCAAGGCTTTTCATTTCCATTACAAATGCACTAAGCTTTACAACACAGTTTAATTTGACTAAATCGTGCACAAACCAATCAGTCGCGGAACCTCGTGGCTGATGTTTTCAAGATTATCAGGTTAGACACTTGAAAAAAGTCTATGGGGACATGCCTTGTTGGGAAACACAAAATTCCGAAATTTGCATTTTTACCCCAAAAATTTATCCGCCTTAAAAAGGATTCAAATTTCTGTCGGGAACCGATGCAATGAAGCCTTTTCTTTGAGAATTGCTGTGTCCTGATGATTTAAACGGCTCTGTTAAGTCATAATGTTTAATCTGAGCACCATACCCTTCCAAATTTTGAAAATGACCCAAACAAAAGTGGAAATCTTGAATGGGAAAAAAATGGGTACCCTTATGTGAATACTCATTCCTTGGCCATTTGTCAACAATTTCTACTGAATCAGAGTCTGTAGACAGTCAAAAGATTGAACAACTCGATAAAAATGTCAAAATCATGATTTTTTGCAAAAACGTGATTTTTTGAATCTCAAAAATCACAAATTTTGAAAACTTGAAAATTGCAGAAAATGTTCATTATGGTAAGTGTATAGGCTGTGCAAAGTTTCCTGTCGATCGTATCAGTGGTTATGCTCATGCAAAAAGACAAAAATTAAGATACTTGATTTTTAATGAATATGATATTTAACTTTTCTTGTCAAGTATATTATTAATTATCATTTTAATTATTTGCATTTACAATTTTACATTTACATCTCAATTATAACATAAGTTCGAGTTATTGCATTTATACAGTGTACCTTTATTTACTATCCTGTTATCGATTAGGTTCAAGATCAGCGTGTTTACAATTCAGTCAAGCATGAAATTTACTGAGTACATTTTCTGCCATTTGTGTTGGAAACGTCTACTCTTTACTTTCCTTGTCCCTGTATACCACTGATGAAGGTCTTGGTGACCGAAACGTTTGGCCCCTTCTTTTTACTTTTCAAGCTTTTTATGGTGATGTCCGTTTCATTATTATTTGTTTTCGACATTTTTACCTTTTAATCGTGGCTCACCACACCTATTTTTTTACTTGGTTATATACATTTTCCAAAAAAACTTACATACATCGTATGAACTCTATAAGGCGTCTGCTGCTACTCAAGCAAATGTTCCCCATTTTTTAAAGCTTATATAGAAAACAAAAACCCGGCACCTGAATAGGTTTTCAGGGACTCCGGTTATAGAGCTGCCGGGCTCGTCCCCAGGTATTGGATAGGGGAACACGCTAAGTAGGAGAGTCAGAAAGCCCGACCGCTACCCATGAAGCCAAACTGACTGGAGAAACGCCACGTTGTATGCGGTGTGACTCTTTTTATATTTTTAAGGAGAGCAGACACATTAGGGGTCATTGGAAGTCTAAATTTCCTGCCCCTACCCATCTCTCCCTTGTCCAATGACAATGAAAACTCGTTGCCCCGGTTGTGCCATCCACCTTTATTTCTTTCCTCTTTTACTTATAATTTATTTGAATTGATTAAGTTATTCTCGTCTTGATATTGCTGAAATGTTGCACACTAGTCGTTAAACTCTAACTAATCAATCAATCAAAACAAGAGAAAGAAAACAAATAATTACAAACTGAAGATAACTGTTAACAACTACAATAGCCGAAAATACAATGAACCAGGGAACTGCTCAAGAAAAACACTTAACAGACCAGAGACAAACATGAATAATGATACGAACTCAGGATAACCAGGCTCTCATTGATACTGCCGATGTCGACTGTGTATTACCAGCAGACTAGGCTCCTTGAGCTAGTCGACAGTATAGCGGCGAGCACACCTTGACCCATTTTTCAAAATAACGTTTTGTTCCTTTTCTAGATCGTGATCATGGAGTTAGTAGTCTACCTGTTTTTGGTTTTATTCGTATGTTTAATATACTACAGGGAAACGGAAAGAGAAAGACGTACCTATAAATCGGTTCAAACCATACCGCTGGCTTTTGCTAGTGCCGGTACCTAGTCCGGCTGTCCTGAGTTCCTATCGTTGTTTACATTTGTCTCTTGTCTTTTATTTATTGGTTGTTTCTTTGTGAAGTTCCTCGGTACATTGTGGCATGTGGCTGTATTTTTCGGCCATTGTAGGTGTTTGCTGTTATCCTTTTCATTTCTATATACTTAAGGGTTATGTTTTCTCGTGAACACGTCAAATCCATTCTGTTGTTCACTTTTAGCAATCATTATTATAATCCTTGGTTATATACATTTTCCAGAAAAAACTTACATACATCGTATGAACTCTGAGGCGTCCCCTGCTACTCATGCAAATGTTCCCCATTATTTAAAGCTTATATAGAAAACAAAAACCCGGCACCTGAATAGGTTTTCAACGACTCTGGTTACAGAGCTGCCGGGCTCGTCCCTAGGTATTGGATAGGGGAATGCGCTGTCTAAGTAGGAGAGTCAGGTTATAATATAGAGAGCCCGACCGCTACCAATGAAGCCAAACTGACTGGAGAAACGCCACGTTGTATGCGGTGTGACTCCTATATTTTTTAAGGAGAGCAGACACATTGGGGGTCATCTAAATTTCCTGCCTCTACCCATCTCTCCCCTTGTCCAGTGACAATCAAAACTCGTTGCACCCGGTTGTCCCATCCACTTTTGTTTCTGTCTTCTTTTACTTATATTTTTTAATTGATTAACTTGTTCTCGTCCTGATATTTCTGAATTATTGCTCACTGGGCGTTAAATTCTAATTTATCAATCAATCAAAACAAACGAAGGAAAAACAAATAATTACAAACTGAAGATAACTGTAAACAACTAAAATAGCCGAAAATTACAATCACATGCCACAATGCACTAGGGGAACTGCTCTAGAAAAACACATAACAGACCATAGACAAACATGAATAACAATAGGAACTCGTAATAACCGGACTTGGTACCGGCACTGGCAAGAGTAAGAGGTAGGGGTTAATAGGTTAATTGGTACCACAATTTCCCTTTCTCTATCCTGTTTCCCTTGTGTATAATAGACAAACGAATAAAACCCAATACAGGTAGACTATTAACTCTATGACCACTATCTCGAAAAAGAAAAAAAAATACTAGTATGACAAAACGCGATTTTGAAAGATGGGTCAAGGAGTGCTCGCTGCTAAACTGCAAGCAAGCTCAAAGAACCTAGTCTGCTGGTAAATCACTGTTGCACTACGGAAGAATTCCGATAGGTTAAAGAGACGGTTCAGTCCGGGACTATCAAAGTTTCAGCAAACTAGACTCTCACATTTTATTGGTCAACTATCTCATGAAGGCGATGAAGGCCGATATCAACAGCTTTAACTCATATCCTTTGAAGAATAATTTGTTGATGAGGTCCGCATACTTGGGAATACTCTGTCATTTTTAATCAATACAACAATGCAGGATACGTAGTGGCAGAGCGGGTATTACTATTCGGCATGAAAACAAACATTTGGAAATTATGAAAATTTCAATCCCATTTTTGTCAATTTACTGAACAAATTTCTAAGAACTATTACTTGTTGGAATTCTGCATACTATAGTATTTACAAATAATTTTCATTTATCAGCCAATTATAAGACTTACTGGGCTGGAAAAATATGCTTCAATTTATATAGATTTACTGTGACTTCGAAATACCTTATCCTATTTTGCCATTGAAGATTAAATGTTCTAAGCAAGTTAACAAAACGAATAACAGGAAAATTATAAAATTCAATATGAAATAAACAATCATATAATAGAACACCAAAAGTGGAATGAACAGTTTTGCCAGTCAAAACTGAAATTTCAACTTTGCTTCAGTTCAGTTTCTTTGAATTTCTGAAGATATAAATTGTCACTTTCCACAATATATACAATTTACTCAGCAATAATAATCAAAACTTTTCAGATAAGAGAATATGTAAAGTACGCTTCGATACGCCTTTGCTACCATATGAAAAATGGGTAAAGTGTCAAATTTAAAATATACAACAGTACCGTCACTTTACATAGAACAAACATATCCTTTAGGCAACTAGATAACAATATATTCCGAATTCTTTACGAAGTTTTTGTTATCTTTCTTAGCATGAAGAGTTTTCAAAGTGTCTATGTTAGTTTTTGAATTAAAACTAAATATCTTAAAGACAGTATTATCAGTTTCCTCTTTATGTTGTTAAGTTTCAAAATATACTCAAGTACTGTTGAAAATTATGTCATGAAAGTTACGATATAAGGAAAAGTAACCATAGTTATGTCACAAAATACGAATTACTATGAATTCAAGCAAAAATGCAACTCTGAAATATGAGCTCAATTCGAAAATAAATTGCAGTTTTCGTGAATCTTGGAAACGCAGATTCTGTATTTTGCCAATTGAGATAATTAGAAACGACAAACGCATTAAAATCGTTTTTAGTACAAATCACCATCTAAAGCAGGTTATGCTTGAATTAAAATTTATTGCCGTTGAAGTTAACATAAATTATGTGTTATGGTCTCATGTTCATTTACTCCATATCCTTTCATAAAATATGATTAACCCAGTTCCGGAACACCTGATGACACTCCCGTTTTTAAGGGATTCACACTGTTTTTATTATAATATGTTCTGTTTGTTTCGTCCCAATCATTTACGTTCTCTGTCTGTATGTGATCTTTTTATCGCCATGCATTTTAGATTTATGGTTTTTTTGTTTGTTGCTTCGGTATTCATTTAGATTTTTTTAACATTGATTGATTGATTGATTAGTTAGAGTTTAACGTCCAATGAGCAATATTTCAGCTATATCAGGACGAGAACAAGTTAATCAATTCAAAACAAATTGTAAGTAAAAGAAGAAAGAAATAAAGGTGGAAGGGACAACCGGGGCAACGACTTTTGATTGCCACTGGAAAAGGGGAGAAATGGGTAGGGGCAGGAAATTTAGCCTTCCATACGACACCCAGTGCGTCTGCTCTCTTTAGAGAAATATAGAAGGGGTCTTTATACTGCATGGAGCGTGGCGTTTCTCCACACAGTTTGGCTACAATGGTTCGCGGTCAGGCTTTCCGTATTATGACCTGACTACCCCGCAAAGACAGGGCATTCCCCTATCCACCACCTGGGGACGCGCCCGGCAGCTCTGTAGCCAAAGCCCCTGAAAACCTATTCAGGTGATTTTTTTAACATCTAAAGGCCAAAACTGCTTCGAATAGAATAATACAAATTGTTACAAACTAATAAAATTTATTTCCAGTGAAAACTAGAAAAACTGTGAGCAAAACTCACCAATTTATACCCCCTCCCCGAAAGATCAAATCAAAATTTTAAATGGTGCACAATGGCAATGTGTACTAAACATTGTCAAAGTTTCAATGAATTGCATCAAATGGTCTAGGAGGAGTTGTTGCTACAAAGTAAGTACTCCATGCTTCCATCACCATGGTCACTACATACCGCCCGCTAAAGCGGGGGGTATAAAAATAAAACACATATTTCATTCATACATTTTAATTTGCAAGGAAACAACATAGATCATCTGAAATGAACGTATTTATGCACACGTAATGAAAAAATCGGTTAAAAGTTCATAACGTATATGTCTTTCAAATGATTTGTACAGATCGTCAATAACTTTAACAATACATGTGCAATTTTTTATGGAGTAAACTTTCAAACACGGTCCTATGTATTCTTTATAAGGTCTTTTTCATATGAAAGGAATTTGCCCAATTCATTGATTTATTTACCAGGCTGCTAATATATGATAGACAGTGCATTGTCAAGTTTCCCTTTACACAAAAGGTTGAAATATATCTATGTATTTAAAAAAAATCAGGAGGATTTGGCAAAAATGTAAAGAGTTTGAATCAAAATGATAAGCAAGGATTTAAGAATTGTGATACTTCCAAAGATATATTCAATTACAATAATACATGTAAACACTATCACAATACAGAACTTCCATTGTATTTTTTTTTGTAATATACAAAATGCAAAAGAATCTGGTTAACTTTTACCTATTTTCGATTTTTAAATCCTTTGCAAGTTTCAGTATGACCTGTGCTACTTTCAAGATATTTAATTCTTTCATACATTCGGATAATTGGTGGTTACATAAATTCAATATAAAATTTAATTAGACGGAATAAATATAATTTAGTTATAGCATTCTAATATGTTAAAAGCAATACCAAATGCTTTAATACTTGATATAATATTCGGCACTATGATCAGGCTTTGGCGAGTTCTGTGGCATATTGCTTTAAATTTGTTGGTGTAGCAATGGGTGTCATGGGAAAAGCTCTGTGTTTCGTTGCTCCGCCTTGTCTTAGAGCTTCGTATACTGCAGTACAACAGTTGTTACCAAGTAGATGGTAATTTTTCTTGTCTTTAAACTGATTCCACCAAGTTCTTATCTTTACTGTATCTAGCTTGTCACCTGGAATTTCAATCATACAGTCTGCAGCCTTGCTTCCCATTCTACATCTTGTGCATATGAAGCTGCTGTCTCGGATTCAACTGATTTCTGAAACAGTAAAAAAAAATGAAATGTAAAAACATTGAAGTGTAAACAATCTGTTAAAAACACTGTAGTTAAATGAAAGTGTTCTTTTAAATATTCAGAATCCAATTTGTTTAAAAGACTGAAGTCAAATCATCAATTATTTCAATAACCAGTATTATTAAAAACTACAATCAAGAGCACATTTAAAGATGGCCAACGTTTGCCCTTAAGAATTGGAATGATTTATTCATATAATGACGTTACTTCGACTTTGTATAAGTAAGTCGAAGTGATTACCTAATATTTCGAAATTCAGTAAATCTAGACAATATGTCATATAATTTAAAGCTACTACATTTTTTTCACGAAATTATATTAAAACTTCAGTGTCAAACTTTGATGCATAAGCTAAAGAGTTAAAAGATTTCAGGAGTTTACATTTCCCTCAGTCAAGTTTGATTTTTTTTTCAATTACAGTATGGTTGAAAATTTTGCAGATTAGTATAGTTGTCCCTAAATATGATTTTTTTCTGTTCTAGAAGAAACGTTAAAGAAAGATTTCAGTTTCTCACTTTTAATCAAGATACAGCAGTTCCTATTTTAGCGGTTTGAGATATCAAGAAACAAACATCAGGGACAGTGCGAGACTAATAGGATCTTTCATCAGGTCAGATTAAAGATCGGGAGACCTTTCATGAGTATAAGAAATTTCGTCTTTTTTCGAGTTGAGCGTAGCCAAACGAGAGGAAAAGACGTATAATATGTTACACGAGTGAAAGATATCCCGCTCTTTAAATTTTAATCGTCAATCAATATTTAATTTTTCGGTTTTGAGGGGCTTCGGCTACAGAGCTACCGGGCACGTCCCCAGTTGGTGGATAGGGGAATCACACTATTGAGCTCAGGTGATTTATATTCAATCAATTTGTAGCGCTTCAGATTAATTTTCAATCGTCAACTAATTTCAGGGGCTTCGGCTACAGAGCTGCCGGCCGCGTCCCCAGTTGGTGGATAGGAGAATGCCCCGTCTATGCGGGGTAGTCAGGTCATAATGCGGAAAGCCCGACCGCGTTCCATTGTAGCTAAATGGTGTGGAGAAACGCCACGCTCCATGCAGTATAAAGACCCCTTCTATATTTTTCTAAAGAGTAGAGACACTGGGTCTCGGTATAGAAGGCTAAATTTCCTGTCCCTACCCATTTCTCCCCTTTTCCAGTGGCAATCCAAACTCGTAGCACCGGTTGTCCCTTCCAACTTTATTTCTTTCTTCTTTTACTTAGATGTTTATTTTAATTGATTAACTTGTTCTCGTCATGATATAGCTGCAATATTGCTCACTGGACGTTAAACTCTAATCAATCAATCAATCAATATTTAGTTAAAGAATTGTCATGTAGGAAAAAATATAAGTACATTTAAATATCATAATTAGTTTGTTTTAAGGTAGTATATTTATTTCAATAGGTCAAGAATCCTGTCCTTCCTTCTTACTGGTATTTGAGGCGACCGCAGTTCCTATCTATAGAAATTCCCGTAGTATTAGCTATGATATTCAATGGACTTCAGAAATATTGTCCGTGGATTTTTGGTGTCACAATATTCTCTGATGAGAACTCTACAGAAATATTGTCCGGAATTTTTGTCTGCTAACATTCTTGCGATATGGACTCTACAGAAATATTATTCGGAGTTTTGGTATTGAAACATTTCTACAATAGGAACTCTACAGAAATATTGTCTTGAATTTCGGTTTGGTAACATTCCTGCGATTAACTCTACAGAAATGTTGTCTTGATTTTTGGTCGGATAACATTCTTGCTATAGGAACTCTACAGAAATATTGTCTTGAATTTTGATTAGGACTCTACAGAAATTGTGTTTGGAATTTTAGACTAGTTCTCTTATTCGATAATGATTGCACTGAAATATTATCCGGAATTCTTGACTTACTTGTGACTTATTTCTGTTTCTCCTAGAGGAGAGTCGGGCCTTGGTTGGGCGTTAGGCTAATCACCTCACCTCGGAAAAAACAGCTGATTACGGAAACCATAATGAATCCGGAATTCTAATCTGGTAATATTCCTGCGATAGATAAAGCAATGGATATGAAACATTTTTTTAAGAATTGTAGCAAAAGGAAAGTCTGTCGATAGGAAGTCTATACATAGAAATTGAATACAAAATTGTTAAACATTAAACAACTAACCCAATGCATTGCAATGGAATTTTTTGCTTTATCTTCTTTTGGCCACCAGCTGATGTAAGTATTATCCTTCAACTTCATAGAAGCATGACCAACATTTCCTTCTTTAGTTTTCCATATGTAAATTTTCTCAGTCATTTTCTTGCCTAAATAAAAAAAAAGGTTATATTAGCAGAGGTAAAATTATTTTCTTAATTACCAGGTATCAAAACCAGTAACATGTCGAACTATAGTTTGTCAGATCTTCACCCGATAACAGACTTTGGTTATTATCACCTGTAACGCGAGAAGTTTGTTAACTATGAACATTTTTTCTGGTTTTACCAAAAATTTTTATTGTGGTGAAAAAAAAAAGTCGTCACCAGTTTATTTTTTTTGGTCTGAATTAAGAATACTGAAATCGTCACCAGTTTATTTATTTTTTTTTGTCTGAATTAAGAATACTGAAATTAAAACAATCATGAAGTTTATTTCAAATGTACCAAGAGCTGCATTTGAACTAGCTTATTGCTTGTTATAAAGATGGGCACGCATTTTGGAATCCTAAATGAGAAACGTTATTAAAATTTATTAAATCAATAAAAAATTTCTGACTTTTTTTCACTATTTGTGGACCTATATAAATGTTGGTCTAAATGCACAACTGTGCAAAAAATCGGTGCTGTTATCCTTTTTTTCTTTCACCTCAGATATTTAAAGTAGCTTTGCCATTTTCATGAATTGCTTTATATCTCGACCAGAGTCCTAACTTAACCTTTTCGTGGATTTTAGATATATAATTGGATTATTGCAATCAAATACCATTGGCTATAAAATCATACATATAACCATATGAACCTTTGCTGTTGGTTGTGGTATTCATGTATTTTTTAACATGCATACACCTGCTTTTGTACAAATATGTCCTTGTCCTTGCTTTTGCGAGACAGGTTCATAGCTTAACGAAAATATTCTAGTAACATAATACAATTGCGATATGGCTTGTCAGATGTGTAAAAATATGGTTATTGACTGTTTAAAGTATGATGAGTTTACGATCCTCTGTTTATTTCCTATATTGAAATCCCTTCATATTATTGTCTACATCCACGTCTACATCATCCGTTCATTGCCTTTACTATTCTCCGTTCAGGACTTGAAATACAAACTCCAACACTTTGAGACTCCAATCCTTAAAAAAATGACCCAGAAAAGGAAATTGTAATGAACTATCATATGAAACATCTCTTTTAACAGAAATACCATACAAATGATTATAAGAACCTATAAGGATAGTTTGATTTAAAAGTTGTACTTACATTTAAAAATATCATTCCGTCAACACGCTTAATGTCTTTAATTAACACTCTACATGAATTAGTTCTGCACTTGCCGTTGAAAAGTTCTTTCCCCCAAGTTCACATTGTTCACCTTAACAGAAGGGTGTTATTTAGTTATATTTTATATTCCATACTTAATAGAATTATTTATTATACCTTAGTTATCTTTTTCTATAACACATGATCATACAATATTTCTACTATTTTTCCATTTTCAAAGATTTGACTATTTTCCCTCATTACCATAAACTATTTCCCTCATTAACATATCTTTTAAACTATTTTCCCTCATTAGCATAAACTATTTTC
>MJUU01035119.1:0-11345 GCA_002080025.1 Modiolus philippinarum
GATAGCAAAATAATAAACTGCTGCACTAAGAGCGCATTATACGCCCTTCTGGTCAACTTCAACTTTATGGCATTATTGGACCACAACAAAATTTGCTTGAAATAAATCAAACAGAATATGTGCCTCACCAAGTTTAACCAATTAACAAATATCAAATTTATATGTAAAGTTAATGTTTAGAAAAGGTGAAAAAAAATTCAAAAAAAAATGAAGTCCAAGGGTCATAACACTCCACAAAAATCATTCAACAGGAGCAAAATTTAAACTTAATTAGGAATTTATAAACATACAATCATTTACCAATTATCAAATCAACATGTTAAGGCAATGTAAAGAAAAATGGAGAACTGATGTTTTTAAAAGTTTACTAAGTCCAAGGACTATAACTCTGTACAAAATCATCCAATCAGGACCAACTTTGAGCTTGATCTGCATCTCAAATAAATACATTCATATACCAAATATTAAATCAATACATCAAGCGGTTACAGAAAAAAAAACTCCTGAAAATTATTTTTTCAAAATATCACAAAGTGAAAGGCCCATTACTCTGTACAAAATAAACGGCCCAGCACCAAATTTCAACTTGATCTGTATCTTACCTAGATATACTCATATACTAAATATCAAATCAATATGTCAAGCAGTTACAGTAAAAAAATCCTAAAACCAAAAACATATGGACAGACGGACAGACAGATGGTATACCATAATATGTCTGTCTTTCGGAGGGCATATAAAAATACATGTTCCAAAATAAATGTTTTTTGAAAGTTTTTTCTATATTTGATAATTTTTGCCATTATATAGCCCAAATGTGGTCAAATTGGTTTATCATAATCAATCAATCAAAAAATAAATAAATCTGTATCTTCTGGAAATGAAAATACCAAGAAATACACAATTATTAATATTAATTCAATAGCAAATAAGTGGAAAATATATATGTATTAGTTTTTAATTGCAAATGTTGAGTTATTATTGCATTTGATATCAACATTTACTCCATATCTCATTTTTTTTAAAACATTATATGAATTTTTATATCATATCTGTTAAACTTGGCAAACTGGAATCCTGGTGGATTTTGTGGTCTAAATGGAGTGGTCCTTGGATCAGGACTGCCCTCATCTTTTTCTGAGTCATCCTTCCAGTAAGTTTTCTTGGCCATGTTGTCATCTGCCAAACTGGAGTCTTGTGAACTGTCTTGAGAAGAACTGAAATAGAAGATGATCAAGAATATACTAGTAAATACACAAAATCAACCTCTATTCAACTCTCACTTGTACAATTAAAATTTCAAACAAACAAATGTGTTCATGTTTTCAATATTGCTTTTATCAGTCAAAAAGTTTAAAAAGCAATAAAGTGTCTTTCCAGTATCAAAGACTATGATTTTGTGATTGCAGACATTTACTCCATCTCCAAGCATAACAGTTTGACTAAAATNCTGACAATTTAACTTGAAAGGGGGGGGGGGCTTTGGTTTCTTTTTTTTTTTAAATATTTTTGTGCTTATTTTATGTGAAAAAAATATTTTGGCTGCCAAAATGATGAAAAAAAATTTTTGAAGGCTTTCTGCCCAAAACAGTAATGTTAACTTTTAAAATAAAAAATATTTTGTTGTTACAAGTGAAAAAAAAAATTTCCCGCCTGGCGCGAAAAAATTTTTCTGTCCACAAATAAAAACCATAACCCCCCTTTTTTTCAGGTTAAATGGTCGGTCCCTTAGTTTGGTTAAATTGGACTAGTATTTTCTAAAAAGATCTTTGAAGTGATTACCAATAAGGTCCAATGTTAAAATATGTTGCCCGCTAGCAGCCACCGTTGAAGAAGATTCGATTTTAAAGAGGACCAACTAAGGAGTATTGTGATTGAGTTTTTGTTAAAAATGGTTGACAAGAGCAATAGAATACCGAAGGAACGAAAGATGTGGGAACTCGAAAAATCCAGTGACTTACCATACTTTGCTGATATTGAATGTTGTTAAAAAGAACACAGTCAATTGAAATCAATCTAAATGGGGAGACAACGACAATGAAAAGAAGTCTTTCCCCTTTTTCCAACGCAAAATACACAATTTACCTAATATCAGGCTTTCCAACATGGCAATCTTATTTAATAATCTTTTATTTCCTTATATATTATACTGATCTGTTCATTTTTTAATTGACTTCATCGGGCATTTACCATTCAACCCATGATACAGTGACTCGTGCAAACGTATGTAATAGTTAATCAGGGGGCGTGTTCGATATGTAACATTTATAGAGACTGTGTGTTCGATATGTGACGGTATAAAACGATGTGTTCGATTGATTCATCTATTTATTTATTTCTTACAGTAATGATTTTCGATAATTTTAACCAGCAGACATGTTACTGTATAAAACAATTTGCTTCACATATTATGTGACCTTCATAGTATTATATTTCGGTACTTGAAAATATGTCTTTCGTGAATATTTGGTTGAAAACAATATCGACTATCGGGATTGCAGGCTATGATTTGGTATTATCCTAGATACAGCAGATACATATACGTTTCTATACTTACAATATACAAAATCTCTAATAAAAGCTTGACTGTGATAGTAAAGTTACCATCATTAAAGTCGTCAAGAGCACAGCAAAGGCGTGCGAATCATACTAGTTGAGAAATATACATCCTGTAAGATGGAGGTGCATGAATGCCGCCGCCAGGAAAAGGAAATTAGTAACATTGAATTCAAAATCACCCCTTTTATCATATATCTTAGTTTTAATTTTACCACAGTCAAAAATGATAGGTAGATCCAAAAGGGTAGTATTTGGAATCATTGTCACTTTTATGTAATTTCCGTTCCTGTGGGTAATTAATATCTACATATTTCAAAAACTGGGGATTGTCAATAATAAGGATATTGTAACAGAACAGAAAAAGATATGTAATGAGAGGTGCACAATTTGTACTGGTTGGAATTCATATGACTTGTTGTTAAAAAGTGTTGCTTAAACGAACAAAAATGAATGTTGTCCAGCAAAAGATTGAGTACATTAATGATATCCTCACATGTCTAGGATTTTTGTACGTAATATTAAAGAAGAATCCTTGCTTTTTGTTAGAACAAATGAACTGCAGACCAGAAAATTTCAGACTATTTAATAAGTTGTCCCAATTTGGATTTAACCAAATTACGCGGAAGGGTCGTATAAAGTATGGAAAAATCATAACTAACAATGGATGAGATTTGTCTTTCAATTGATTGTAGTTTATCTAAAATTTCCATAGAATTTTTCACGTTCCAAAAGTAATTTACACGAGAGTTTTGATAAGTTTTTTGACGGTATTTGATAACCAACTCCTTTATACAAGTACGTGAACTAGCTAAATGGGTGGATAAATTAGTAGTAGAACACTTACTACATGCCGAAATAAAACAATGTTTGAAACGATATTTGTGAAGATAGGGAATGCATGCATTAATCACAAAGATGGAAATGATAGGTCCGAGGTTATATTGTAGTCACGAACAAGTCAAGTCTGTTACTTTATATGCAACGACTAAATGCTAAAAACGTTTCGAAAATTGTTACATTGTACTGGTCAAACAACTCGTTATTATGGTCATGGAATTTGAAGTGTTAATTTAAAGTGTTTGTCATGTATCGGCTGAAGTATATATACCTTCTGCTAGGTAGAGAACGAACATAGAATTCCGATATCATTATTACCCACATGTTCACTTGAACTCCAAGAAGTGAGATACAAAATGTACGAAGTATGATACAAAGTGAGACCGGTACTAGCATAACATGTAGGATATAGAGTATGTTTATAGAGTTGTTATTACTCCCCTTTGGGTTGTTGTCTCTTTGACACATTCCCCGTTTCCCTTCTTTTTTCTTTTTTCTTTTTTTTTATATTTCAGTTATGGTGTATTTGTTCTTGAGAGAATTTCTCATGTGGATTAGTCATCATACTTTCAAATTTTAGAATTCTGTTTTTTGGGTAATTTCCAAATATTATTCCGACAACCTGTTTGTAGTGCCCACAACTAATTATTTTATAAAGCCAAGTTGCATTCATCTATATGTTTTATCTGTCCATAAGCTAATGACACTATTGCTTTTGTAGGGCAACGGATGACAGTGATTATATTGATTGATTGGTTGGTTGATGTGTTACGACAACTTCAGCAATATTTCAGCTATATCGTGGCGAGAACTGTAAAGTTTATTGAACAATTATATAAGATTAAAAAATATCAATATAAAACCATGAAGCGATATACAAGTAAAAGCAAATGTGTAAAATATTAAAAACATAATAGAAGAAATGTAAGTTTAAGTGTCACAAGATGAGAAACATTCGGATAAATCCATTAAAATCTTGCTAAATAATTGATTTCTTTAAAAAATTGAACGACTTTGCCGCCATCGACGTTTTAAATAGGTCTTTAGATAATCAGTAGAATTAAAATCACGACCTGATTTCGGCAACATCAACACATTCGATTAAAACATGTGGAATTGTATACGGACAATAACATGGAATAAATTCAGGTCGATCATCACTGTTTAGTATAAAATTATGTGTTTTCCTATACGACATCGTGTCAACACCTCCTGTTCCCTACGGTTTTTACCGTAGAAACCAACTTGTTTACCGTGGTCTGACTGCTTTCCATGCAGTTTATTATTTATTTTCAGATTCAATTTTGCTTGCCATAACTTTAAAATATATATAACGATTAAAGGCTTCATGTCAGTGTATGGGACTGGGCAATTCTTGTCATCTAGTGAATCTTTGGTTTCCTTGTCAGCTTCAGTAGATCCCCACATGAATAGGAATCCAAACATTAATTACTTCTTTGCATTATGCTACATGTGACTTGTAGAATTCGGCTATTTTCAAAATAATCGTGTGGTTTCCTTTTCGACTTTAAATTGTAAGTTGGCATGAAAGTGAATCAGAACAAATCATGAACTTATTTGTTTGTGATAAAGCTACAAATTTTAGTGCAAAGTAAGGATAATTAGCTTCGGCAATAGATATGGAAGTAGAGGATAGTAGTCGGAGAGTTGCCTTACGATCTCCGAAAATGGCAACAGATGCCACTCTGTCTTCATCCTTAGAGCCATCTGTGTAAATTTGCGAGTATTTAGGATGTTCAGATTTAATTTTTGCAAAGTCTTGCTGGTTAATCAGAGGATTGGTATCAGACTTTATATATTTGCGTTATTTGTAATTTTATGTTGGTTTGGGTTCACCCAAGGAGATTTTAAGGGAGTTTCTATTGAGGCTATTTCATCCAAATTTATATTAGCATATTCCAGGTGTAGTTTGATACGAATTCGAAGTACGAACAGTTTTATAAAGTTTAGGTGTTTTTCATAGTCATCTTTGTAAAGAGGATTGAAAACACAAATTGTGAGAAGGACATTTTACTGTCAAAGTTTAAACCAAGGAACTTGGCTTCTTTTACAATAGTTATAAGGTTATTATATAGTTTAAGCTGTGGGTCTGGGTACATTTCCCGCTTACAAGAGAAATTTATCCAAACTGTTTTAGAGCCTGAAAATTCAAATGAAATAAAGGGGACAAAAGGAAACACCTACAATGGCTGAAAATTATAATTACATGTTACGATCTGCAGAAAATACAAATTAGAAAAAAAGACAAAAGTAAACAATGATAGAAACTCGGGACAGCCGGACTTGGTACCGGCACTAGGCAAAGCCAGCGGAAGGGTTTATGGGTACCCAAACCTCCCCTTTATCTGTCCTGTTTCCCCATAGTTTAGTAAACATACGAATAAAACCAAACACAGGTAGACTACTAACTCCATGAACACAATCTTGAAAGGAGAGATTATGACAATACGTGATTTAGAAAGATGGGTCAATCGTTTTAAATTTCCCATTTTTCGATTCTGTTTATACACAGTTGTGATTGGTGTTCTACATTTGTATGTTGTTCATGTTTAACACGATAGCAAATCAGGATAATCGATTTTTTATCATCCGTTCCATTGTTTTACATACGCAACTAGTTAATGATAGTGGTCTGTAATTAGATGGTTTGGAATGATCTTTACTCGGTTTTGGAGTAGGTACTATAGTTGCTTGTTTTCACATAGGTAGTAGCTTCGCCGTTTCAAAAAAAAATACTAAAAAGTGTGGTGACAGCAACATATATATGATGTCTCCCGAGAACAGCACAATGTCTATGATATGTCCCGAAGAGACCCGAACGTCAACCCATGAATGAGCATGTGTAACCCCCAGATTTCTTCAGATAATTCCTACCCACATGAACTGTAAAGACGTCCTGAAGTGTCAAGCCACTGAAGTCATCCAACTACCACTGTAGTGCAGTTATAGTGTAATATAGTTAGGTTGACATGAGTGACCCATTCCTTTTTACACGGTATTCACCATAATTGGCGTCGTCGACAAACGGTTCCATTTATTTTTGTCGGTCAGATCAAATTTTCATACTACGCGCTGCGAAATACACATTCACATGGCGTGACGTGTCAAATTACTTACTAGCCTTATTCAAATATTTATGCACAAATAAAGTTTATGCATTTACACAACACATTTCAAACAATATATTCAGTCCATTTATTTAAATATTAGTCCGTCAGAAAAATGTCAGAAATAGTTTGGTTCATTTGACCTAATTACTTGTTTTGCCGGAACATACCGGAAGTCTCGATTTGAAAACGAGGTAGCAAAACGAAAGTGAAAGTGAAAGTACAAATGTAAACAAAGTGCACAAAATGAATTTACGTCATTTTGACAATTAAATTGAGGCTTCACGCCTTTGTTAATTTAAATTATCATTCAATTTAATTAATTATTACTTGATTATTTTATATAATCACTTGAAATTATTCAAGGCAATTTGATTATAGTACATCTTTGTTTATATTATTGTGCACATTGTTTATAATTTTTTTTAAGGTTATACACCTTATTGATTCATTTTTCTATTTTTGTTTACATGTTTTTTGCTACACTTTAGTAATATTTCATATATATTTACACATTTGTTTTTGAAAATGGCTGCCGTCAAACCATATGGTATACCAATTTGAATATTTAAAATTCAATACTACCTAATAACCGAAGCATTATTTAAGAACTATGGAAATATGGTCAAATTTCAACAGTGAATAGACATTTCATTATATTTATTAGGCTTTACGCCTATTTCCATTATTGTTGTTCTTCATCAAAACAACTATCATTTTTTCATACATATGTTCATATACATAATTGTTTTTTTACAATTTATATTATATCAATTGTATTTTGTTGATCAATTCATTTAAATAGGATTAGTATGAAGAATATCAACAAGACCATGAATATTAATTGAGGCTTTTACGCCTTGCTTTTTTTTTATTTTCTTATTTTATAGTTAGTCCATTAGTCCATTGAAGACGCAGATTAAAATTCACTGATAAATTAAGGTTTTACACCTTATTTTATTATTATTATTTTTTTTTAAAAAAACAACTTTAGGTTATATTTATTTCAAACTGTATTAATATTATACGTCTTAACATACCATCATGTCAACAAGACCAATTAATTTGCAATACTGTTCTGAAACTCAAATGAAATCCATTGAGGGATTAGACGCATCAAAAGCAAGAAGGCTAATAAAAATTAGAAAAGAGTTCGGAAAAATATTATTGCAAAATTTAGTGGAGGAAAGTAAATTAGAGGTAACGTATTGGCAAAATTTAATTGATGAAAACAAAATAACTTTAGAGACTATTATTACCAAACAAATGATGCAAGAACATGTTGACGATTTATTTAAACAGTCATTACCGTTAGTCGAAAAAAAATGAAAGATGAAATTACACAATCAGTGACAGATCATGTAGACATGAAGTTACTAAAATATACAGAAGACAATAACAAATTTGTAGAGACAGTAGTAAACACACTCAGTGATAAGATTACTCAAAGACTAGATATAATGGTTAAAGATATACAAGACATCAAACAAGATATGAAAACGAAACATGAAGATCATGAGCAAAGATTTACAGATATAGAAGAGAAAATTGCTGATGTTTCAAAGGCTTACAGTGATGCACATATTACATTACTTGAAAAGATTGATAATAATTCAAGTGATATATTAGACTTGACTACTAAAGTCAACTCGGGATTTCTCTTGGTGAATAATAGAATTGATGTTATAGAAGGTAAATTGAACTTAAAACAAACTGATGCTGTAACGGAAAAGCTGAAAGCTGAGCAAATTTCTATTCAAGACACAGATGCAAACACCAAAAAGACTGAACAAGCAGAAATTCATGAACAACAATTATTGCAACAACAGAAATTAATAGAAGTAGCCAATAAATTTGAAAGTGTAGGATTGCCAGGACTAACATCTAAAACCAATCAAATCAATCAAGGAGCAATTCCAAAAAAAAAAAAACAAATTGCAGCGGAGGATAATAAAACATTTCCTGAACTCGAAAAAAACAGTTTGGATAATACTAAAAATCAAGCCACGAGTACACCAATGTCTAAAAATAAAGAAGAACATGACTCTACATATTATAAAATGCCAGAGTTATCTACCATTAATACAGACAATCGGAAGGAAGTAAAGAGTAAATCAAGTCAACCAAAGAAAGGCCCTGTTACAATGAGCTTGTATAGTGATGAACAAGAAAAGGAACAATCAAATGATGAGCAGTCATTAGACCGACAATCAACAGGAAGAAAATCAAGATCTAAAGAAAGGAAAAATAGTAGAATGTATACAAGACATCTAAGTAACAGCTCATCATCTGACTCGTCTGGTGACAAGAGTTTTCTGTGGACAGAAGATTCCGACAACGAAAGACGACATAGACGACCAAGAAGTAAAAGTCCACAGTTTCCTAAACTGTCAACTTTCACAGGAATTGGTACTCCTACTTGGGAATCTTTTATTTTTCAATTTGAAAGAACAGCTGGAAGAAGGAAATGGAAAGAAAGAACTAAAATAAATAGATTACTGGATTGCTTAAGGGATGATGCTTTAGAATATGCCAGAAAAGTATACCAGCAACATTATGGAGATTATAATATATTACGAAAAGAAATGAAAAGTCGTTTTAGCAAAAAAGAGGATCCAATGTCAGCTAGAAGACAATTGTACTATACTCGTCAGCAAGAAGGGGAGACAATTGAGGAATTTGCCCAAAGAGCTTATTTTATTTCAATGGATGGTTATGACAAGTATGATACAAGAGTTTTAGAAGCAATAGCAATTGAAACGTTCCTGAGAGGCTGTCGAGATAAGGATGCTGCAAGTAAAGCAATGGAAAAAAATCCTAGCACCTTGAATAAAGCAGTCAAAAGAGTTAAAACATCAATTGCCAATCAGGGAGCTTTATTTGGTTCATCTAGACACAATACATATTTTCAGCGACAAGTTACTTTTGCAGACACTGAGTCGTCTAGGTCCACATCTCCAGTAAATACTCATAATACCAACTCATCATTAGAGCAGGAAGTAAGGAACCTTACAGGAGTTTTAAACAAATGGGTACAAAATAAAGAAGATAACAAAAATCTGTACAGTAATCGATATTCACCAAATCGATACAATTCAGCTAATACAAGATCAAATTATCAATCATATGAAAATAAACAGTATGGTTACTCAAATCAGAACCCTAGATTTTCATCATCTGAAAATTACCAGAAAAACAGGTATGAAAATGGTTATAGCTCTCCTACAGAAAGATATAATGGACAGAATAGTAGAAGATATGAAAATGGCTATAGATCGCCCACTCAAACAGAAAGATACAATGGACAAACAGACAGAAGATATGAAAGATATCGCTCACCATCACCACCTGTTAATAGTCGAGCACATTATCTATATACAGATAATAGAAATGCAGAACGGTGGAGACCAAACTCACCAAGGGAAGATTTTAAGAAAAACCCAGAATCTCCAAGAAAATACACAAGTAATCGAGAATCATATAGACCCTACTCACCAGAAACAAAATATCAAAAAGAGGGACAAGACAACCGTAAAGGTGATTTAAACAAGGAAGGATCAAGTCGATAGGCCAAAACTTGGTCCAAAACAAAGAAGGCCTAAAATCAAATGAAGGAAAAGTATTACAAGTAAGACAGTCATATGGAAAATCATTATTGATATCTGCAAATCTTAATGGAAATAACATCGAGGCTACCAGAGATACAGCTGCAATGATTACTCTTGTAAATGAAAGATTTTTCAACAATGATGATTTGAATGATGCAGAAATTATTTATTTAAAAAGGTTTAGGTGATCAATAAGTTACTGGAAGACTTGTAAAAGGAGTTAAAATCCAGATAGGAAACTCTAAATTTTTATGGGATGTATGTGCAACAAGTCTAACCGATGATTTCATTTTAGGATTAGACTTTCTCGAATCTAAGAAAGCGCAGTTAAACCTTTATGACAATATGTCAATATCTGAATTGCAATTGTTTTTGCTGAGCCATGTACGTTAGATCTAATGACTACAAAAATGTAGCTATTTTGTGTGACAAAAGCCCCAATCCTTGGTCAGACTATGCCACGAGAATAAAATCATTCATTCATTCATTGAAAAAAACTTTTGCTTCAACTGACAAATGTAATTTTAAGAGCACTTTATATACATGTAGATTGTTTATAATTTGTATAATGAGCAATCAAAGAAAAACTATATTTCCAAAGGTATGATTTCAAGCTACATGTATAAACATCAAGTCAATATGTAAATACATTTTATAAAACTATTTATAATAGCAGTTTGAAACAGTAACCATATTCAAGGGGTTGTTTCAGTGGACACGGTACATCCCCTTTTATCTATAAAGCATACCGGTATTATAAAATAAATTATCTTCCCTTTCAAATTTCTACAACGTAAAATATTTTAAAATGAATTATCTCCCTTTCCAATTTTGAGTATCTACCATATTACTTTATGTACATCTTCAGGTTGAAAACTAAAAATATGTAATATTTCATCAAAATCAAATGATCCATTTTGCATATCAAGGACATATGCTGACTAGGTAAATGGACAGACAGACAGATGCAAAAGGTGATTTTTATATACCCAAGAAGTGTACCTCATTGATAACTCGCTTACTTCAAGTCCAAGAAGAATCAAAGGAGACAAATCCCATTAAAGTCTAATAAAAATATTATCGGTAGGTACTAACTTTTAGATTTTGACCTACTTTGGTCCAAATTACAGCTTGGAAATTGTAAAGCTACACCAAATTTGTCTTTGGATCATATTTCAATTATTGTATGAGCTATACCAACTTTGAGTAAAAC
>MJUU01035119.1:17023-35495 GCA_002080025.1 Modiolus philippinarum
GTTAAAAAGATAGATACATTCTCAACACATGTTTAAATTTACAACATATATAAATGCTGTTGCACGGAGAAATGGCAGTTTAATCTTCAGATCTAATTTTTAAAAATTAGTGGAATTTTCGTCGAATTTTTAATGAACATTAACCACCTTTATCCCTTAAATACTTTCAAAATTTATATATTTAGGGAGAAAAAAATACATAGCAAGGAAGCTGGTGATTAGAACTTTAATTTGATATATAATTCAATACTATTACATATAAGGTGATAGAGCTTAACACATTTGTTGTCAAAGTGAAGTTGAAAAAACGCTTCACCGGTACCAGGTACCGGTGTGAACGGGAAGGGGTTAAGCACAGTAGCAGTTGTCTTTCTATATTATTCATGTTTTTGCTATGATAGCAAATCGGAAAATCGTCTAAACATTTAAACATACAATTTAAGAAATTAATTATGTTGAAATTTTGACAATTATCAATTTAGTAAACCTATGCAATAACCACTACTTACATTAACTTTTCATGTTCTTGACCTTTTCGGTTTAATGAATTGGACATTAAATACTTTTCATCTTTTTTCTTTGCAGAGAATATATACTGAAATTAAATTTTCTTGGGTGTTGGTACGAGGAAGAAAAGCTATCAGAAGCTTTTGGTATCAGAAAGGAGAAAGGATCAGCTGGAGGCTGACCTGGCAGAATGCTGCTAGTATATTGCAAAGTTAGAAAGGAAATTGAAAGCTAACAGATTTCTCTGGTGCGCCAGAAAAAAATCTCCGCCTCCTTAGACCAAAACTGAATCAACATCATGCAAAACTACCTCTTAAACAGCACAGATATAACTATACCTAGGGGACCATGTTTATACAAAGTTTCAAGTCGTCACATAAAACGACGAATGATGTTCACGTATACAATCAAGGGGTGTTGATTGCTATGGGAAAATGGGAGAAATCAGTAGCTTTCTAAACGACTTATAGCAAGTAATATGTGACATCATGTAAATAATCTAATACAAGTTCAAAGTGCAATGTGGTCCTTTTCATTATTTTGACGAAGTCAGGAACTCTTCATTGCGACACTAATTGTTTCGACAAATTTTCTTTAGTGTATTCTTTGTTAGATATTTATCACCGTATGGGAACGACACCGGATATTGGTACTACCGAAGCGGACGATTGATATTACTTTAGCATGAGTGAACGTGAAAAATCGCACTTTTGTTATATTTCTTATTAATATTTGTGACCAGAAAAGTGTGTGATGATCGACAGGATAAAATTAGAGTTCATAATAGTCGTATACACATAGCGCTAGCGTGAAGCAAGTAAATAAAAATTAGGGATGAAATCACGTCGCATAGTATCGCCAAATTGTCCCAACGGGATGTATTTTTCTTCAAAAGCGAACGATTTTAGGCGTGTTTTGCTCCAAAACACACCATTTAGTTCACTAATTTCACCCTTCAATTAGAATTAAGCAAATCCATGTCTCAACAGCTGGTTATGTAACTTAAACCATGCAAACAAAATTATGAAAAAGTACGGCAACTTGCAGAATATTCCAGATAATAGACAATCGCCGTACTCTTTCATAATTATGTTTTCGTGGTTTAAGTTACATAACCAGCTGTTGAGACATGGATTTTCTTAATTTTAATCGAAGGATGAAATTATTGAGCTGAAGGGTGTGGTTTTTGAACACAACACGCCTGAAATTGTTTGCTTTTGAAGAAAAAACATCCCGTTGGGACATTTGGCGGTACTAGGTGACGTGTTTTCATCCCTAATTTTTATTTACTTGCTTTATTCTATGTTTATACGACTATTATGAACTCTAATTTTATTCTGTCGATCATCACACACATTTCTGGTCACAAATATTAAGAAGAAATATAATAAAAGTGCGATTTTTCACGTTCACTCATGCTCAAGCAATATCAATCGTCCGCTTCGGTAGTACCAATATCCGGTGTCGTTCCCATACGGTGTTTATACTATAACTAATCCGAGATCCTGATTATCGCAAAATATTCAACGAATGATCTAACAACGCAGTGCTTCACGAATGAGCGCAGCGCATGAGTGAATTTCAGCGTTTTTCGATCATGAGTTGAATATTTTCGATAATCAAAATTTGGGATTAGTTATTGTTTTTTATTATATAGATCACATCTCGTTTAATCTAAGATTCTTTTCCTGAATTACGTTTTCCATGTTACTCCTCAACAACAACGTTGATGACGTCTATTGTGACGTCCTTTGCTAGTATTGAAAATAATTTCATAGTTAATCATCAATTTTATTTCAACGAGAAATTTCAATCTTTCAGCGTCCTTTATATAATAAATTGTCTTATTCTTTGTTAAATATATCGTCTTTTTATTCTAACCCAGCACCTGAATCGTTTTTCAGGGACTCCGGCTACAGGGCTGCCAGGCGCTTTCCCAGGTAGTGGATAGAGGAATGCCCTGTCTTTGCGGGGTAGTCATGTGATAATACGGAATGCCTGTCCGCAAACCATGTGGAGAAATGCCACGCTCCATGCAGTATAAACCCTTTCCACATTTCTCTAAAGAGAGCAGACGCATTGGGTGTCGTATAGAAGGCTAAATTTCCTGCCCCTACCCATCTATCCCCATTTCCAGTGGCAATCAAAACTCGTTGGCCCGGTTGTCCCTTCAACCTGTATTTCTTTCTTCTTTAACTTACAATATTTTTTTATTAACTTGTTCTCGTCCTGATATAGCTGAAATATTGCTCTTTGGACGTTAAACTCTAACTAATCAATCGATTTTTATTCTAACAATGGCAGCATTTTTGCCCAGATGACTAGGAGCTGTTTAAGGTGTTTTTTTTTCATGCCCCCGGATCTTTAATTCTGTCTATCCGCAACTTTAACCTGACTCATAACTTTTAATCCTGATGTGATAGGACCTTCATATTTGGTATGTGTATTGATCATGTAAAACTAAATATCATTATGCAGATTTCACTAAGGTCAGGTCAAAGGTCAAGGGAACAGAGGTCAAAAGGTCAAAATCTAATTTTGCTATAGCTCGTTAATTACAATTGCTAGAGGCTTGATATTCTATATGTGAATAGATCTAATTAAGCTTAATACAAATCCACCAAAAACGAATTGGGTCAGGTGAAAGGTGAAGGTCACTGAGTGAAAATTGGAAAAACATTGCCGATATTTTTCCAACCAGATGTGATAGGACCTTCATATTTGGCCTGTATATTGATCAGATAAAGCTGAACATCATTATGCAAATTTCATTAAGGTCAGGTCAAAGGTCAAGGTCACAGAGGTCAAAATTTAGATTTTGCTTTTAGCTTGATATTCTTTATGTGGATAGATCTAATGGAGCTTAGTACAAATGTCTACTTAACACTAATTTCTAGTGACTGCAATTTTAGTATTTATTTTGAATGGTAGACATGGTTGCTGCCGGGGGCATAGTGTTTCACAAACACATCGTGTTTTAACTTTATACCCCCGGGGTATAGAAATAGGACATAGTATCTCCGGCTTGCGGGGTATGACCCCTCCTAAACGGGGTTGACCCCAAGAGAACCCCGGGATATAGAAATAGGACCCATTCCGTGGTTGTGCGGGATTAATAAATACACAACCCATCTTTCGAAAGGGATGTTAACTCAGGTCTACGTGTTGGAAGAAATGTCACGCTTCATGCACGTTTAAGAACCCTTGTAGCAAGCTCCTATTGAGTGGTCAGTAGGTGATCGGCTATAAGGCTTAATTCCCCGCCCCTTTCGATTTCACCCTACTTTTCCAGTGGCAGTCAGAATTTCTCGTCCTATGACCCTTTCCATACCCCAAAATGATTATTAACAAACTTGTTCTCGTCTTGATATAGCTGAAATATTGCTCAGTAGACGTTAAACAATATTCAATCAATCAATCAATCAATTTTAACTTTATTTTGGCCTAGTGACACTGACAGCATTTTTGACCAGATGTCTAGGAGTTATTTAAGGTGTTTTTTTTCAAAATTTATATTGACCTTGGTCTGTTGTTGTTTAGAGTTGCACTATTATACCTTTTTGCCTTACACATTAGCCTCACCTACAAAGAAAAAAACTTTCATTGGTCTTGCCTTGGTCATAGTGTCCTTACCCTTGGCCCAAGCTTTTATTTGAAAATGTACTGGGACAAAAGTGATACACAGTCATTCGGCAGACGTAAGAGGCCCATTTCAGGATCACTATGCACATTTCCCCCCGCAACAAAGTCTTATACATAACAAGATGCATTGCTTTAATAAAGAATGAAATATGAGCCAAGCAATTTATTTCAAGGAAAGAAGAATGTGTTCTATCATGTCCGCGACATATTATGCTATCCGTTTATAACTGTGGCTATTTGTGAAATATTCACATACAGTGACGTGCAAAAATTGAAGATCACGGAGATTAAATTACATCAAATGAACATTATTACAGCTACACAATTACGAGAACAAGTTCTTTGATTTAAAAAAAATACAAGAAGGAAATCGAGGTAAAAGAATAGCTAAGACAGTAAGCTTTCATTGACAATTGAAAACGGGAGCAATGTGTCGGTGTAGGATTTTTTTTTTTCAATACTGCCTCCCGTATACTTGCTTTTTTTGACGACCAAAACTTTGCGAATAGACGAGTTTCCAATTGGTGGGAAAATTTTGGCGTCACAATATAGATTTTTGGATGTCACAATGTTTAGTGACGCAATTTATTCCGATTGACCTCAGGTCAATCGGGGCAATTTATTCATAAAACGAAATTGGAAATTCGTCTATTCATTCATGGCAAATAATGACAATACGGATTAGGAATCACAAGGAAAAACAAAGACATCACACAAATACGACACACAAAAACAAAAAAATGGGATATACACACAGATGAACAATAGCGATCAACTTTAGAAGTAACTCCTTCCAGCCATTCGCAACGTTCTCGACTAATCTTCTACGAGATAAATGTCGAATGTATAACGATTTCGGAAAACTGGTCAATGTGTTAGTTAGGTATGCAGTATGGACATTTGTATATTGTCTACATGCAAAATTACTCATACTGATGGATATATTTTTTTTTGTATTTTTGACTATCTTTTCCAGAAATTCTGTCATGAGTATAGCTGATTGCATCCTTAGGGCTTCTGTCCACTTGTACATTGTTAAAAATGATAGAAATGTGTATAATTTGCATGTGCTGCAATGATAATTGTTATTTTTATTTTTTGTAAGTTTACTTCAGTAACCTACTAAATTGATTAAAGTCAACATTTGCTTCCATGATTGACACTAGAAATTATTTTTTATTAAAATAAGAATTTTGGACTCGAGACATTTATTAAATAATTACTGAAATTTTGGAATTAAACAAATTTTTACTTTCACATATTTGGAAAATCACTTGTCATATTCAGTAAATCCAACTTCCAGGTGAATATAGAAATGCATTGCAAAGTAATGTCGTCTGCTATTTTGACATCTAGTTGAGCATGTGGTCACTTTTGTAAAATGAATAATTGATCTCAGGAATGGATATTGTACTATAATCACCTTGTTCTCACTGTTGACATAACTTAATTGTTGATATTATTTGTAGTAATGTTGTATCCAGTCCACTGCTGATCATCTCTGCATATACATTGTAACTTTCATAGTTCATCTTACTACGGCCACTTCGGGCACCTTGCTCGTCAGGCGGCTATATGTAAATGTGCATGCGCATTTGACGTAACGTGTCACTCGTGCCAAGTAATGGAAACATTTGTCGGTTAAACACAGTTTGTGCGCTTTGACAGCGGTACTCGCGATTTATCGTGAATCCTTTAATCCATCTAGAAATGTCTATTCCATATTTGAAGCTTGTCAATTCGTTTACTTTGTAACATCAGTCAAAGCCCTAGCGGCCGACAATAACAGAGTACACACAGTTATGGCTGTTCCATTTAGTTAACCGACCACTACATGTTACTTCCGGATGACTGCACATCCGTTATTTATATGTTGCTATAGAAATTTGCTACGTATCGTACAAAGAATTGTATTATTATCAAAATGAGAATTATTGTATTTTTACAAATTTTTACAATTTATCGAGAAATTTTGTGTTTCTAGCGAAACGATTGGCTGAAATGTCCTCCAACATTCCAGCATCCATCAATTTTGAAACAAGTGACGTAAATTTCTCCAAAAAACTCTAAAAATCACCAGTCTTGCTTAAATCTTTGATTTGAACAGTTAGTATATTTTTGCTCCTCAGAATTTTTGTCAAAATTGGCTAAATTTATATAAAATTATTTGAGAATTTAAACAACAAAAATGGAGATGTTTTCTTAGTTCAAAAGTCAATTTTTCCTTTAGCGGACTCTTAGGAGCCGGCCTCCTTACTTTTGATAATTTGCTTACTTAAGCAGTTTATTAGGTTAACATTTAGATTTTATTTCTAGTAATTGATAATTTTAAAGTTTATTACCAACAAGTTTTAAAATTAACTTCACAAGTCTCAGAACAATATTTTGTTCAGCACATTATTGATTCTCTTTTATAAATAGGAATAAATAGGGAAATAATTTGGCTGTAGGGCATGGCTTACACAAGGAGTGTTCGTCATTAAAATATTCGGTAAAGGAAGGATCTATACTGAATTCAAGTAGGAATGACCTAGAGATCACTTTTAAATTTTTTGTCTTTTGTGTTGATCCAAGAGGGTCCTGGGTCTCACATATTTTTCATAACTGATAAGATATCAGTAATATAAACATTGTTAGAAAAGGATTCTAACATATTTCATAAATTATTAAACTACACTTAGTTTTAGTACAATAGTATATAGTTAGGTGCAAGAATCACCAAATTTTGGCATTTTTTTGTGTATATCAGTCTGACCAATATTACAAAATACATGTAGTGTATCTTGATGAATCAATAAAGGTATAATGTCTAAGCAGTGGACTGGACTTACAAATTTATCCAAAAGCATATAATTACCATTGTTTTGGTCTACTGTTTGTTAATTGTTGATACTATATTGAAACATTAATAAAATATGGAAGTACTTACATCTTACTAATATAAATTAACAAGTATACATGTAAGAAAGGCTTATATTGAGAAGGGTCTAAGAGAATACCTAATGCACTACACATGTTTGGTTCACCTTACAAGAGTCGTCTCTCTTTAAGTAGTTACATGCAAATAACAGTTTACTCCTGTGGAACTGTTCAGTATAGAAACTGAAGATAACTTAGTCATACAAACTGGTATTTAATTGATTGTAATTGATCCTTGGTTCGATTTTGGTCAATTTGAATTCTATTTTGGTACATTGTTGAGGTAAAATTTCGATTTGTCCTTTCTACACTTGAACCTCCTGCCCGCTACAAAAGGTATTCCGAATATACAACTTTCCATGGAAACAAATAGCGACAGACTCGCCAGGAACGCCGAAAAAGTCCGTATATTTAAAAAAAAATGCATTTCTTGTGAATCCACAACAAAAAGATTAACAAATCTAATTAGCAACAAAGCATTTAACAAGAATCAGATTTCAACACTCAAAGATACCTTGCTCCCACATGTATAGACGTAGAAAACACTGAAATCTCACCTGATTTTTGTTTGTGAATCTGGCATCTTTAAATTTGAGAAAGCAAAAAAAATATAAGGAAAATTCTAGATACAATTTTTTACATTTGGCGATAGAAAAAAGATGTGCTTTAACACCACTACAGGTTCTCAAAGAACGTATAATCAATAATAATTCTTGTAATAATTATGCATGTATAAACAATGTAGAGGATAATGAAAGTCAGTCTTGTGGACAACTTTTCCCTCCAACTGTTATTGATCATTCGTATATTTCTAACTCCAGAGATACCATCCTCAGATGTATTCACTGTTACAAAGGACTGCAATTATATGGTTGAAGTAAAACAATTGATATACAGTTGTGCAATATAACACCAGACAAAACTGCGTTGTCAAACACAAATCCACTATATCTGACTAGCAATGATATTTTTGCAGAGGCAGTTTTAGAGTTAAGGAAAATGTGTCCACTATTTTTTTGGCCATTGAATGCAGCATTTGGAACGTACATATCATTAGAACCTAAAAAAGCAACAGTTGCAACCATATTTGCAATGATAATGCATAGCAGAAATTGTAGATTATCAGGAATTCAACGTGTATATACGTCCATACTTATCAGATATCATGCTAATAACAAGGTACTGTTGCATATGACATTTGTTTGAAATTCAACAGCGACATAAATTTGCCAGTTCCTGGGGGTATATTGCCATATTATTTATCCTGCTGTGAGTAATATGTTTTCATAATAAGTTTTTTTCCTTCAGTGATGACATATAGGTTCAATTTGCAAATTATGTCACTAAAAGAAATAATATGGATACAAATGTATCAAAATTTTACCGTGCACATTCTTTCAAATTATTACCCGCCGTGCGCGGTCCCGGCTGAAGAATAGGCCCGCAGCATCCTCTGAGCTTGGAGTATGAGCCATCCTAACAGAGGACCCCGAGGGAACCCCGGGATATAGAAATAGGACCCAGTATCTCCGGCTTGCGGGGTGTGACCCCTCCTAAACGGAGGCTGACCCCGAGGGTCCCGGGATATAGAAATAGGACCCATTCCGTGGTTGTGCGGGATTAATAAATACACAACCCATCTTTCGGATGGGATGTAAACTCAGGTCCACGTGTTGGAAGAAATGCCACTCTTCCTGCACGTTAAAGAACCCTTGTAGCAAGCTCTTTTTGGGGTGGTCCGTAGGTGATCGGCTACAAGGCTAAATTCCCCGCCCTTGACGATTTCACCCTACTTTTCCAGTGGCAGTCAGAATTTCCCGTCCCATGGCCATTTCCATACCCCAAAGTGATTATTTATCAACAAACTTGTTCTCGTCTTGATATAGCTGAAATATTGCTGAGTAGACGTTAAACAATATTCAATCAATCAATCAAATTATTACAATGGTACAAACATGGAACAATTAACTCTTTTTATTGCATGAAACTAGTATACGCAATACATAACGGGTGCGTGGCAATAGTCCAACGGTTCTATAGTTCGATGGTCCGACGGTTCGATAGTCCGACAGTTCAATGGTCCGACGGTTTGATAGACCAACGGTTTCAAACTCATTTACATATAAGTACTTTGGATTTAAGCTACCGATAGCCACACACACTCCATTTTTCTGATGTTTATAACAATTATATAGGACTTCCCTCCACGAATCAAGTCCATAATTCTTGTAGCAATTCCTTTTTTTGGGGGATTTAAAATTAAAAACCGAATGTCACATTCAATGCGGATGTATGGAAGTAGAATATGTGTACGTCTCACCTCACATTGTCACGGTGCGGAATGGTAACGGACTTTTGGGGCTTTTTTCTGCGTTGCCTGACTAATCGGGTTCAGAAGCGGACTAATCGGGCTACGAAAACCCTACCTGTTGTAAAAACTTGTACACAAAAGCAGAAAAGAGGTCTCAAGTATCATAAGAACTATACTCACGGAATATCGGAATGTTTATTTTCTTTGTTTATCCATTTATAAACATCCCGTACCGTCCAGTTTCTTCAAAATTTTCGACACCAATGCACAGATGGAAAGAGCAAGTTGTAAATCGCAACTTATTTGTCCAAATACAGTAACACTTCCTTTATTCGTAACATCTACTACATAGCACAGTGTGAAGTATGAATTAAACAATATCAGCAGCATATCTTTAACTTTATAAACGTGTCAGTTTGTCAGAAAACGTGGTTTTATTGTAAACCATTGGCAACGGACTTTATGTGTTTACGGGATATTATGAAATTTTCTGGCACCGGACTAATTTGGCACCACTGGCAAAGGACTAATCGTGCATTATTTTGTATATTTTATAATGAAGAGCAAGAAACCCAATGAATAAATGGACCGAAAAGAAAAAAAAATGTCCATAATATTGTTACGTCTGCAAGATATTCACACGTATTTTATGTGTCATTCACGTCTAATGTCGCCACCTTAATCTGCTTATACTGCATTTTTTCCTGTTCTATATACTACCATATTATGCTTTTTCTATAAATAACGTCTTAAGTACTAAAATATGGAAAAATAAACCACGGTTGCAAGACAGATATAATGAACATGCAGTCAGTATATATGTACCAGACATTTAACACAAAACTAAAGTGTCCTTCCCGATGACCCTGTACGGACACCGGAGCTTGAAATAAAAGTGATTTCATTACACATTTATACGGGTTTACTCAGTTTCCACATTTCCCCGACATCTTGTGTCGATGACACTGCTACTGTACAGAGTCGTCGAGAGCATCAGTATCCCAGTCGACCAGTACTTCCATGTGTGCCTGAAAACTTTTACAAAGTTAATATCTAAATTTGAAAAAAAATAGAGACACAATGTAATAAAAAGTATCTTCCTACAAGTTCAACGCTCTTTCGTAGGGATTAGTTTAGTTTGAAGATAAAGTTAATTAGATATAACACGAAGGCTCTTCTATCTCAGCTATTTGGCATTTTTTCTTCCAAATATCTGTGCACTGAAGAGACTAATAGGTTGTAGAAATACTTATCTGCGGAAGTCAGATCACTTGCATTTTGATAGCTTGTTGCTTAATAGGTTGACACTATCTCATATCAAGAAAATGGTTTCCGATTTTGTTCGAATCTTCTCCTTGGTTTACAAAAACTTGGATAATCATACAAAGTATGTTTTTTTCTGCTGTTGTGCTAATTGACTTTAGAAAAGAAAATCTATATATGTTGCAAGGCTGAGTGCCGAAATTATTTTGCCCATCAGCCTGCAGCACAAAGCTTTAAATTTCTTTAACGTGAATTGATATTTATATAATTCACTATATCTGATATACAGAAGACCTTTCAAGTGGAACTTACTTTTTTATTTTGGTTTCATTTGCCCATTTTATTCCAATGTACAGATGGGATTTTTCGGTATATCAGAATTTCAACTGCTTTGTCGTTGAAATGTAAGATTCTTATAGAATTTATAAAATATGAATGTGATATCGATTCAGCGTGTCTGAGCTACAAGTAGAGTAAGCTTTTAAATGTTTGAAATAAACTATAGAGTCACAAAATGCGAAATATTTTACCCTCCCCGCATATAAAAACACTGTTATTTCATTTTATCTCGCTTGTGGTATTTTGAAATAGATTTATTTTAAGCATTAGATACACGCAGATCCGTATAGAAGAACAAATACATGTAAGAAAGTGAGAATCATATTTGCAATAAAGGAAACTAGAATTTGGGTTATAGTTTTGCGATTATTTATTTGACAAATGCATTTTTATTTCGATGATATTGTGCAAAACAATTTAATGATATGCAAAAAGAAAATAATCATCAAGATTTTGTGGCAAATTTGAGTTTTTTTTTAGAATTTCCGATCATCGAAAACTCCAAAAATTGTCTACATCTATATCTCTCTGTATAGTATTTTAATACTTAGAATGAAAATCTTAATTTCACTGCCGCAAATATCCGTTTACTTAGCGTCGCCGACTCCTCGTTAATTGAATTGAATAAGATTAAATATGAATGTCTCGTCTTCCCTCATATCATATGTTTGAAATGCTTGTACAAAGTCAGGACCATTGCCGTTGACATTTTTTCGCTGGTTTTGCTCTTGCTTTTTTAATTTGTAGCCGATCACCTACGGACCACCCCAAAAGAGCTTGCTACAAGGGTTCTTTAACGTGCAGGAAGCGTGGCATTTCTTCCAACACGTGGACCTGAGTTTACATCCCATCCGAAAGATGGGTTGTGTATTTATTAATCCCGCACAACCACGGAATGGGTCCTATTTCTATATCCCGGGACCCTCGGGGTCAGCCTCCGTTTAGGAGGGGTCACACCCCGCAAGCCGGAGATACTGGGTCCTATTTCTATATCCCGGGGTTCCCTCGGGGTCCTCTGTTAGGATGGCTCATACTCCAAGCTCAGAGGATGCTGCGGGCCTATTCTTCAGCCGGGACCGCGCACGGCGGACAAGGCATTCCCTTCACCATCTGCGGAAGCGCCAGGCAGCTCAGTAGAGGGATCTCCTGAAACCGATTAAGGTATCAGAAACATCCAGGTGATCCCACCACGTACATACATGGCGGTTATGTGCCTTTATTTTATACAGAATGTTCAAACTGGTGGCAAATAATGAAATAATTGCCAACTACAGCCATAAAAATTCATCAGGCCACATTATTCAACACCGTAACTGGTGTGTATTGCAAGGGTCGTCTGGTGAAGAATCAGTTTAGGGGGGCTTCCTGTATAGAACTAACGGGCGCGTGTTCAAATGTTGGATAAGGGAATGTCCTGTATGTGTGTTGGGTAGTTATGTCATAATACGGAAAGCCTGATGATCGCGAACCATTGTAGACAAAATGTGTAGAGAAACACCACGCCTCTATATTTTTCGTACAAGAGTCTGCTGGGAGTCGTATAGAAGGCTAAATATCCTGTCCCTACCTATTTCTGATTGACAATCAAAATTTGTTATCCCAGTTCCACGTGGATTTTTTCTTATTTTCTTCATATTATTTTCATTGATTTATTTGCCTTTCGTAATCAATAAATCAAATAAATCAATCAAAGCTCTGTCCGTAGCTGATTTTGGCTTTACATTTAGATCATATTGGTTATTTGTTCTCTATCAGTTTTTAAACATCTTTGAGTTTATGGTCTTCCAAACGTTTAGATTTTATCTGCACTGAAGAGACATAAGTTGTCGAAATGCGCATATGCAGAAAGTAAATTCACGGTAACTTCGGTATTTAGTTGTTTAAAACAACGAAGATAAATGCATTTCAAGGCACCTGAATCGGTTTTCAGGGGCTCCGTCTACAAATCTTCCAGGCAAGTCCCAGGTGGTGGTAAGAGGAATGCCTTGTCTATGCGTGGTAGTCAGATCATAATACGGAAAGCCCGGGCCAACCACGAACCATAGTAGCCAATCTGTGTAAAGAAACATCACGTCCTATGCAGTATGAAGACCCCTTCTATATTTCTAATTATAGCAGACTCGCTCACTGAAGGTTGCGTAGAAGGCTAAATGTCCTGCCCCTACCCATTTCTCCAATGCAAATCAGAATAGTCCTTTCCAGAGTTATTTATTTCTTATACATATATGTTAGTGCTCAGTGGATGTAACACTCTAACTAAACAGTCATTGTGGAAAAACGCTACGTCCTTCTATATTTCTCGTTAAGAGTAGACCTACTGGGGGTTGTTTAAGAAGGCTAATTTTCCTGCCCCTACCCATTTTCCTTTGACAATTTAAACTCAAAAACATTGTTCACTGGACATCAATGAATAAATGCACTTAACAGATTGATATGATTCATTTTACAATTATCAAAATCTGTTTCGACACACTTGTGTAGGGTCCGATAATGAAAGTACGCCGCGTCTGGGTGCCTCTTTTATATGCACATGGCGAAACTACTCTTTCAAGGCAAAAACTACGCTTTTATTCGTCTTGAACTTCTCTTTCTTGCTAAAATGGGTAAACAGGTCTGATATAGCCGTGAATATTGTTTCTATGTTTGGCAATTTTCAAAATATGCTGAAATGCTGTCAAAAATTGTGTAAAGTGGTCTTCGATACGTGAACTTCCTAGGAATAAAAATTAATATATGTCACATTTGTATCTTTTCTAACATAACAGCAGTCAAAAATTGTTGTAAATAGCCTTTTAATGAGTCCATTTCAGCCATTTTACAGTGTTCGGGAAGATGGCAATACTCAAAGGACACCAGGATTACCAAGACTATAAAAATTTGCCCTTTCACATGGCAGCTAGTTCAGTTTGGTTTTGGAGGTGCTATACAATTTTAACCAAACAAGAAAAATTGTCTAGATATGTCAAAATTGCATTCAAGTGGCAACCTCAGTATGTCCCGTGGATGAATCTTCTATAAAGATATGAAAGAAACCATTTGTTTAAGAGATTCTTGCTGTATAAATAGACCTACATACTGCGTTCGTCAGAGAGTTTTTAAGGTTCTTTAAATTTTTGTCAATCCAAAAAAAGATATTGCATTCGTCAATTCGGAAAACGTTCGAAATTTTCTACCAAAAACAAAGCTAAACAACTTTCGTACATAATTCCTTTAACTCAATGGACAGGTTATGCATTGCAAGTTTTAGTTTATACAATGTAATCAGTTATATAAACAATCGGCATTTTATTTTTCTTCTAATCTTGATTGTCAAATTATCCTACTACCAGAGACATATTTGGTTTCATTAGCCTCTGTCAGACATCCACAACTAGTATACTACTGAGGCACGATATCATGTGAAGGAACTGATATTAAACGATTACCAAAAACAGGGCAAGAAAATAAAACCCCATCTTCATTTAACCAATCTAAATATTATACAGATGTTGAACATTTTTTTTTATTTGAATAACAAAATACCGAAGTTACTGTGAATTTTGATTCTGCATATGCGCATTTCGACAACTCATGTCTCTTCAGTGCAGATAAAATCGAAACGTTTGGAAGACCATAAAGTCAAAATTGTTTAAAACTGATAGAAATGAAGATATGCACTCATACAGATGTAGGTAGTGGACAACCGTCCTATTTAGTTATTCTGACCACCACGTCTCATGATTTTATTGTGCCAAGTTTTCTTACTATTGGCCCGATGAGTGACATGTGGTTGTTTAAATGTCGTGATCGTCTTCTATTGTCTTTTTGATGACAGCGATTGTACGAACACTTGGACAGTTAAGTTTATGTTTGTTGACGATCCCGCATCCATGGATCAAAGGGTAAAAAAGCATGGATGTTGCGTTGCTCGACAATTAGCAATGAATTCCGCTCAAACCGGTGCTAGGGGCCGTCTTGAACTTGCTATGAGGTATGAGAAAAGCTCATTGTTGAAGGCCTCATAATGGCGTCAAGATGAAGAACAATAAAGCATTGTTCCTTTGCTTAGTATTACCATGTTCGAGACTTTGTATCATTTGCATTACTCCATGTCCCTTCATTGTTAATACAGTGGTTATGCACAATTAGCACGGTTAGTCCGGTGCCGCAAACACACACAGTCCTGTGCATCAAATGATTTTAAAAACTCGTTATAATCAGTAATTATGCACAAGCAGCAGTAATTAAAAGCAAACGAAATATTCTCCGTTTGTAAAGTCACCTTTATGTGTACTTTATATCCCTAATGTATTCTTTTATTTATCAAAACAGCTTGTAAAAGGCGACAGTCATCGTATTTTCATTGGAATGTTACCCTTTGTGTTACAGATTTTAAGAAGCAGGCATATGCTTAAGTGATCATATGTGCCGATTTATGTATTAAAATCAGTGCTGAATTCCGTAACGTAAAGCGTTTTGAGAAATGAATGAGATAAAATACATATTTTGAAAGAAAAATGACACACTTACCCCCGTGTTTTCGTTATAAACCACAAAAAGTCCGTTGCTGAACCCGATTAGTCAGGCAATGTAGAGAAAAAGCCCGAAAGTCCGTTACCATTGCGCATCGTGATTGTGGATCACAAGATCCGACTCCGGTGGTACATTGTAGTGATGGCCAGTGGTACATTGTAGTGATGTCAACCAGAAATGATACTCAATATCATGTGACCATAACATGAAATAAAAGGGTTGAACATGAATCGCAATTAGCTAATTTCATGCCCTAGGCGGTCACTTTGACTGGAAACGACGTCAAAATTCAACACTTGATCCCACAAGGGTCCTATGGACTGTGCTCGGACCGCGCAAGCGCGGCCAATGTAGTCGTATATATGCCATTGGCCGACTTTTCGATCAACAATTACGTAGTCTTAAAGAAAGGTACAGGAGCAACCCCGAATATTACCATTCGAAACCAGCTTGACTGGTCGTTCTCAATTAATTCGAAGTCCTCGATTGCTTAATTTATTGCATTTCTTAGGGTTTCATCCATTCAATCCGCGTTTGTTAGTTGGAATGGGACAAATTCTTTGCAGTGAGTGTTCGAGCCATACCTGAGATCAACTCATCACTAATATCGCTCCTTTAATCCATTTTAATACATCTGCGAAGAGGTAACTCGTGCTTTAGAATGAAACTTTGGTATATTCAATCTGCAGGTTTATTGCGAATAATGTGTATGTCCATGAGTTGCTCACAAGTTACTTACCAGAACGTGCTTATGAGTTGCTTACAGTTACGTTCATGTGCTCATTTCACCATTCAATGTGGGTTGGATGATACACTTTGTAATGATGAGAGAGCTCGGTTGTAATAACCGCTTACAATTAGATATATAACATTAAAAAAAAAAAAAAAGAACAAAATACAAAATTACACAAGTTGCATAATAAAGAGCAAAATTTGTTATGCTATACGCGTGTTTCAAGGAGTAACCTCTCAGCAGATGCATTTGCATTAGATATGTAAAGCCATAATCCAAAATGTAGGAAAGAAGAACTCACTACCAAAAATATCAAAGTAGGGGGTCAAATCCAGTACAAAAATCACATATATGTCCATTTTAGTTCCATGTTCTACCTCTATGGCTCTTGGTCGCAGGTACTTACATGTTCATACTTTTCAGCTTCGGTTCTTTTTCTTCAAATACGGACATAATGTTTATCAGTCTATCCATTCATAAGATTTACGGAGGGTTACATCTGACGTTGTATGAAAACAGTTCATTCTCTAGGATAGAAATACTTTCTCACTCAAATCGTTGACTGATGTGTTTTGATGATGACGTAGATATCTTCCCATAATGATATGTCCAGGTTCTCTATTTTTCTTTTTTCGATCAAGCCATCCACTGTATCTTTTACATCACAAATGACCCCACGGGGATAAAGATAAGAAAACACCCGTTTCGTTGGAACGTTATGGGTCTCCAAAAACACCAGATCCACTCTTTAGTGTTCCATTTCATTCTTTCAATTCCGCATATCCTACTCCTAACGGCATCTTCAAGGCCGTTTGAAAGTCGGTAATCTCCTGGTTTTATTAGATGATGTGATTTAGTTTAGCCTTCGTCATGGCTTTCTGGACGACCGACGTAAGGCTTCCTCTGCTCTGGTTTTTATAGTTTCTTACGTTATTTCGATGCCACTGATTTCTTGTTACTTTATGAAAGAAGGGATTTGAGTTTTCGAACATTCTGCTTGGTTCATGTAAGGTACAGCTTGAGTCAACTTCCAGCTTGTTACCTCTTCCATCACGTGATAGTTAATTGCACAAATATCTGATGCTCTATACTTGTTCTTCAAAATACGTCTAGTATTCACCTCTACATCTTCATACATTGGTAGCATGATCTGCTTGTATATCACAACACTATCCATGGTTAATGGTCAGTTAATATTCTTAAAGAGACTTTATTGGTTTAACTTAGATTTTATGCAATTCGGTCTCATGTACATCTTAAATTTTCGATGCTGTTTGATTCCCTTCACACTACTCAAAGTATCTTTCTATTGAATTTGTTTATGAATGATCTACAAGTTATAAAATGTACTAGGCTGAATGTGAAAGGGATAGTGTAAGTACTAGAAAGACTTAAACTTAAAAAAAGTACATCTTCTGTTTTGCTTAAAAAAAATGCATTCAGTTCTATAATTTTGAGTGAAAGATTTTCCGTTACTAAAATGACTTATCATATCTTAACACTCATCTTAATACGTAGTTCTATCTGAAATACGATCAAATGACTGATTTTTTTTATATCACTCATATGTTGCTCATACATGTAACTATTTACGAGTAACTCTTGAGTTGCTCAAAAGTTACTCAAGATTTTGACCACGTGTTCATTTCACTTTTCGTTGGTGGCAATTATGGATGTGTATAGCTAGCTAGGGGTGAGTGATGGTGGATGATAAGCTACTTTTTACTAATGTTTTCGTGATGGCTGAAGCTTATGTGAAATGTCAATAGAGTCAAATAAAAATAAGAATAAAAAAATTCTGGCAAAGACTACTGAATTGTCGGACCATCGAACTATCGAACTCAAATAAAACCCAACACAAGTACATCTACTAACTCTATGAACACAATACAAATGACAAAATTTAGAAAGGTTCCAGACTTTTACGGAATTGGCCGAGAAGTTGCGATTGTCCTTTCAACATGTGTTAACTCAAAATATCACCTACATAAGGCGTATTTGTTAAAACAAAACCGTAAGTTTTCGGTTTCGGTTTTGAACTGGTTTGAACTTGTTGAACAAACCGGTTTTGGTTTATCCTCTTTATAACAAATATGCGGTTTTGTATTGAAAATGGCTTCAAGTGAAACGATGTCAGCAACTTTTTTATTTCTTCAAATGTTCGTTGACGACGATGACTCTGATGACTTTGATGTTGTACTGCATTCAACTTTGAACAATGAACTATCACAGTGCTGCTTAAGGCT
>MJUU01035119.1:37374-55338 GCA_002080025.1 Modiolus philippinarum
GGGACGGACAGACGGACACACGTCTGAGAGTATAACATAATACCTCGACACTTCGTGTGGCGGGGTATAAAATGTTTGTTTGTTTTAAAGGAGTAGGGGCGGTAAGGGCCTTATTTGGCCTGAAAAAAAAATTTAGTCGAACTCACAGAATTTTCTTATTGAAATGTTCCATGGATATGGCTTTTCAGTAAACAGTGACATTTCTCAAATATTTATGTATGATTACTGAGTTTTTGAGCGTAGAAGAAGGGACAAATTGAAGATTTTGTCGAAAAATGACAAATTTGACCAATTTTGACTACTTTTTCTGAATAGGAAATATTGAGCACATGCAAGAACCAGAAAAATATTCATATGAGAGGTTCAATTCATTTGTACCAATATGTTGGTAAATTATCTAATTGGTTCTTGAATGTGCTCGATATTTCCGGCTAGGAAAACGGCTCGAAAATCTGCCAAATTTGGTATATTTCTATGAAAATGCTCAAAAGTAGCCTTTTCGTGACGTCAGAACTGTACTTATTGTGACGTCAGTGGTTCTAATTTTTGTATGTTTTCTGTAAATTGGATCTCAATTTTGAAACGAACATGAAAGAAAATCTTAAAGTGCAACTTAGAAATTCACTGGAATCTTGGGCCAAATCAACCCCTTATCGCACCTTGTACTTTATTTAAAAAGCGTTGTTGTCAAAAAAGAGACATAAGTAATGAAATTACCAAAAAGCCCAAGTAGAAGATTTAAGATGAATTTAGTTCAGCATGATACTTTTTTTCGTTCATAATGGAACTCAGTACCGTCATTCGATCATTAACATACATAATATTCTAAGCCCTGGAACTGTCTAGAGATTCTTAAAAATAGAAGCCAGACATTTGAATACAGACTAGTAAAAATAGTAATGGTGCATTACATGATACCCCGCCACGTTTCACAAAATTTCAAAGTTTCAAGGGGCATAAATCCAGAACCCCCTTGGACATCTGAACCAAAAATCATACTTGGCCTGAGTTTTATGGTATACAAGTTACATACCAAGTTTGAAGACAATATATTATTTCATTCACAAGTTATCAGTCGGAAACCTTAAAATTCGCAAAATTTCAAAGTTGCAAGGGGCATAACTTCAGAACCCTTTAGACCTCTGAACCGGAAATCGAACTTGGCCTGAGTTTTGTGGTATACAAGTTACGTACCAAGTTTGAAGAAAATATATTATTTCATTCACAAGTTATCAGTCGGAAACCCTAGAATTCGCAAAATTTAAAAGTTTCAAGGGGCATAACTCCAGAACCCCTTGGCCCTCTGAACCCAAAAATGGAACTTGGCCTGAGTTTTGTGGTAAAGAAGTTACATACCAAGTTTGAAGACCTTATGTTATTTCGTTCACAAGTTATCAGTCGGAAACCTTCGGGGGACGGACGGACGGGACGGACAGACACACGGACGGACGGACACACCACGACTTGGGGTATCACATAATACCTCGCCACTATGTGTGGCGGGGTATAAAAAGTATTCAACATTGAGTCTCTCGGGATTTGTTCATCGAATCCTTTTAAATCTGTCGAAAAATAAATATTTTAGAAACTAATGAAATTTGTACTTTATGACCCCTTTGGAACCTTATTTTTCGAAAACGATACAAGATAGCACAAATCTGATTGAAATATGCTGACAAGGAATTACACATATCCAATGCAAACTAGAGGATGACATACCCCTGCACAAGGTTAAATCAAAGTGAGATTTCTTAGTAACGATATTTGCGCCCCCCCTCTTTCCGCCGCTAAACACATCTAACTATAGGAACAGCATGGACAAACTACATTTATGTACCATCCATTACTAATTCATATAAAATGACGAACTATGACCCTCTTTTATACTTTAATGAAGAAAATGCACAATTTACACCAAATTAAGGGCTAAAAGCATATAATTACTATTTCGTAAAAAAAATGAAGAAGTTAAACAATGTATATTTTCAGAGTAAAATGAACTAAAATCAAAATCATTACCACATGCAGATTTTCTATATAGGCACAAATAATCTGAAAATGAAAACCTCCTAGCATCCAAACTGTAGATGTTGAGCGGACAAACCATGCACCCCTTGCAGACGACTTAAGTGAAGTCTGTCAGGCGGACGGACAGGGTTAAAACAATGTGCATCCATCCCCCAATTTTTTCGTGCGGGTCATAAAAGTGTCCAAGGACGACAACGACAGAGCCATCACATAATATGTCCACAAGAATTTGCGGCCGTATAACAAATGTACAGTCCCTTTTCACACATTATTCTTCGTTTTCTATAACATTGTGTTCTGGAATACCACAAATGCAATAAAATAGACAAATGAGTGTTGAAGCCATAAAATGTAATACTGAAATAATCAACAGAGATATTATTAAAATTAAACACCAACAAGAGGCTTGGAGAGACTAATTCCCGCACCTGTAAATGTAACACGTTCGTAACAAGAACATCCAAATTTTTAAAGTTATAATGTTAATTTGTAGTTATATTTCAATTGTGAACTTTCGTGTATATCCAATAATTTTGAATTGGGAGATAATCACTGCTGGTTTTGTTTTGAAGCGGTTTCAACCAATTTTGTCATAAGTTCAATTTTCTTCTCCTCATTTCTCATTCTGGCATCATGCTGATCTTTCATCAACCCCATTAATGTTTGTTGATCATTTCTGACAGTAGTTAGGAATCTCATAATGTCTTCATTTGTGGTGTTTTTTTCTCTTTTGCAGATGGTGTAAAATCTGTGGACTCGTTCAAAGAGTCATCATTGCTTGTGCATGTCGAGGGTGTAAGTGAAGAAACACTCTTTTTTACAGTAGGAACAGACTCAGTTTCTCGGGGATTAGTTCCTAGTGTAAAAACAGGTGTGACATTGGGTCTATACCCATAACAGTCCTCCAATTCCTCAAAAAAGGACACTCCTTTTTCTTATCATTTCAATCTTTTCTATTGTGGACGACCACATTTCTGTAAGACATTGTCAAATTTTTCCATTTTTGCTCGCATTGCGAGTTACGGAAAACAGATCCATTTTCCACCATTTTTGCAGCAATTTTCATCCATACATCTTTTTTTTTTTTGGTTTAGGGTTTGGAGAATAGATTTTCATTTTCTTTATGCAGTTCTATTTGCCTTCGACCATTTTGTTGAGGGGGTTGAACATGATACTGGTACCATCGGTTCATTTTGTGTCTCAATACCGGTAGTATCGTCACCTAAAATATAAATATGTGAATGCGTGATAAATAAACATTCAATTTTGCTGAAACTTTAAAATTTTGACTTTTTTTTTTACTTTCTGGTATTATACATGTAATATTTAACAAGACTTGTTGGAAGACATTCATGCCTTACCCACTTATTAAACTAGAGTAATGACTGTCGGAAACGACAGTGATCCCCTGTTTGACACAGAAAACAGCTATAGACCCTGGGTTTAATTTTTCTTAACATTTTTGAAATTAAACTATTGACAGTTCACTACTTTTACCATAAGGAATTAAAGAATATATGGTTGTTAGGCAGAATTCCAAATTTGAGACTTTCAGGAATTTTACCAAACGTGGAATCTTATATTTTGGAAATCAAATTGATGAAATGTTTCTTTTAATTCTAACAATTTTTTTAACTATGGTTTCAATGTAAAATTTCGAAAAATTAGTGGTCTTTGACAATTTCAGGAAATTTACCAAAATTGGAATCAAATATTTTTCAAATTCAATTCGTGAAAATGATTGCCCTAATGAAAACAAATCCTAACAGTTTGGTTGCTAGGTAGAATTCCGAAAAATGAGTGGTCTTTGACACTTTCAGGAAATTTACCAAAATTGGAATCAAATATTTTTGAAATTCAATTGGTGAAAATGATTGCCCTAATGAAAACAAATCCTAACAGTATTGTTGCTAGGTAGAATTCCAAAAAATAAGTGGTCTTTGACACTTTCAGGAAATTTACCAAAATTGGAATCAAATATTTTTGAAATTCAAATGGTGAAAATGATTGCCCTAAGTGAAACAAATCCTAACAGTATTTTTGCTAAGTAGAATTCCAAAAATAAGTGGTCTTTGACACTTTCAGGAAATTTACCAAAATTGGAATCAAATATTTTTGAAATCCAATTGTCGAAAATGATTAACCTTATCAAAACAAATGCTCAAAGTATGGTTGCTAGGTAGAATTCCAAAAAATAAGTGGTCTTTGAGACTTTAAGGATATTTACCAAAATTGGAATCACATTTTCGAATTCTAAGATTTCAGAATTTTTATTTTTTCCAAATACTTGCCAAATATAAGATTATATGCCAAAATGTCCAAAAATATCAGTCTTTGACATTTTCAGGAAATTTACCAAAGTTGGAACCGGAATCAAAATTCTGAAAGCTTATTGCGCATCTACAGACTGTATGCAACAATTCTGCAACAAAATTAAATCCATAAATCCAAAAATGTAGGATGAGTTCGCGTCGCATGACATATGTGTCACAATCCACATTTTGTGGTCTTTGTCAAATCGACATCTTGGGGCCTCTTGTTTGCATCAAGATAAATATCAAAAATCCGAAAGCTTATTGCGCATCTACAGACCATATGCAACAATTCTACAACAAAATTAAAACCCTAAATCCAAAAATGTAGGAGAAGTTCGCGTCGCATGCCACATGTGTCAAAATGGACATCTTTGTGCGGCTTGTTTGCACCAAGACCAATATCAAAAATCCGAAAGCTTATTACGCATCTGCAGCATATATGCAACAGTTCTATAACAAAATTAAAACCCTAAATCAAAAAATGTAGGAGGAGTTCGCGTCGCAAGGATGCGTGACGGACGGACGAGGCCAACGACAATATCCCCGAACTTTCATTCGAAAGTGCGGGGATAATTAATGGAATTTTTGGTTTTGTCATAAAAATGCAGTGTACACAGATTAATGAAGTTAACCTTAGGGGACGACCATTTGATTATCAGGAGGAGGAGTTGGGCGATTTTGCATAGACAAGTCAAATTACTTATTTTCATGACCATCTCGAACTGATTATTTATTTGCAGCACATGTCACATCAAATTATTTATTTGTATTTGCAACAATTTTTTTTCTACAATTTGAAATTAAATACTTTATTTTCATGACAAGTTGAATGAGAATATTAATTTTCACCGGTACTAGTATTAAATTAACCGCTTACAAAATTACCCCCCTGCCCTTTGAAAATGAACTGGTTGTCCTTTTTAGTGTGAAAAATTTTGCTCAAACAAATCTGTATAGAGACGATTCTGATTTTTATTGCTTACCAGATTGAGGAGTTTTTGGCACATCAGAACAAACAAAATTTTCAAAAGCTGGACACCAATCTACCAAGGTGTTGAATACCCAAGGATTTATTTCCTCCATTGGAGCCTGGCCACCCTCTGTGAGATTTTCCAGTATTTTCTTGTATACTGTTGATGTAAACTTTTTAGTTATAACTGGTATATCAGCTGCTCCTACTTGTTTAGAGAATTTCTGGGCGTCTGATACGTTAGAACATAGGTACGATTTCATTTCATGGCCAAAGACTACTATATTTGTTTTATCAATTCTTAATAGGAAGGATATGCCTGATTCTTATGTTGAAGAAGCAAACATTGAAATATTAAATGGTAGTAAAGGGTTCGGAAATATAACTGAGAGCATTTATTCCCAGCAATGACATGTACTATGATGCAGCTTACCTAGATACAACCAGAGGCATTCCAGCTATGGTTAAATTTCTTAAAGTTTCAATGGGCATTACAAGTTCTTCAAGGCAAAGGATGCCACATATGCTCTCGAGGCCGCCACCAGGAATGGAAAAAAATCAACGACCAATGCAAAGGATGTCACCTTTGTCGCACATGCCACTGTTGCCTTCAGTTCCGCCAATGCCTCCAATGCCTTCAAAGCCTCCCATGACAATGTTCTATCCCTAGATGTGGGGACAATACAATCCAAATCGTTGAGCAAATACTTGTGTAATTATCAGTAATTGTAACTTTGTTATTGAAAGTTTTAACAAAAAATGTTTAAAGACTATTTCACATAGAAAATGTGATTTTTGATTTTTTTTTTGTTCCAATTAAATAATTTTACTGAAAATAGCGATTGCTAAAAATTCAATTTGATGTTTAATTTAAGTCCATATAATTGTTTATCAATTATAACATCAAACCATGCAAGTATATCTTTTCTCCAAATTAATGTTTAATTTTAGTTTGATATTTGTTCCATATCAATTCATTCTTCAAACCATGGAATAATTTTTTTTTCCAAATTAATGTTTAATTTCAACATGTATATTTGTTTATTAATACTGTTTAAAATTTTTAGGTTCAATTTAATATGAACATATATAATGTTCTGTGTTTATTATGAAACTTGTTTGATCAAGGTGAATAGGGTTATCTCTCTTCCAACCATTTTTAATTTCAATTTAAATTTCAAACCATGGAAGAACATCTTTTTTCCAAATTAATGTTCAATTTCAGTATGTATGTTTGTTTATCAATTTAAACTACAAACCATTGAATAACCTTTTCCCCCAAGTTAATTAATATAAGAAAGATAACAGGAAACACCACAATCACATGCCACAATCCACCAGGGAACCGCACAAGAAAAACAATAAAATGACAAAAGACAAACATGGACAAAAATGTTTGGTTTTGGCATGAATAGAGTTATCCCTCTTTCAACCACTTTGCATTTCAATGTAAACATCAAACCATGGAAGAACATATGTATATTCATTTATATTTGTTTATTAATACTGTTTGTTATTAATAGGATGCCTAAGAAATCAAGTAACTTATTACCCTTTCAGCTAATTGGTCAAACTATATATTTCAATCTTAAAATTGGAGCATGGAATATTCAAGGCTTAACTGAAGAAAAAATCAACTGGAAATACTTTTTTAATTGTTTCCAAAATGCATACCGCTAGTTTTACAGAAACATGGTGTGACAGTGGTAAACCCAATCACGATATTACAGGATTTGTTTGTATTTGTAACAGCTACAGGAAAAAACGTAAAAAGGCCAGAAGGAATTCTGGTGGTGTTACTTTGCATGTCAAAAATAACTTGTCTCAAGGTATAAGAAAACAATCTAGCAGCCACAATGATATTATCTGGGCTAAAATTTAATTTAAAAAAAAAGATATTTACCTAGGAATTATTTATTTCTCTCCAGAAAATTCTCTAAATAATACTGATGACTTAAACGACAGATATTCACAACTTCTCAGGGATATTGAACAATATAGTAAATTAGGCGACATCCTAATCCAAGGAGATTTTAATGCCTATACAAACACCGTTCAAGATTTTGTTATTTCGGATGACACTGATTTTCCAAAGTTAGGGGATGATAATTATATCATAGATTACCAAATCAAAGAAATAATCTTGATAATAAGGCACTTAATAAAAGTGGAAAGCTCTTAATAGAGTTATGTAAAGAAAGTAGTTTAAGAATTATGAATGGCCGAACAATGGGGGATCTACCCGGTAATAACACTTGTTTCACCTACAACGGATGTAGCGTTGTAGATTATTCCATTGCTTCAGTTGATTTACTTAGCAATATAGGCACTTTTAAAGTCCATGACTTCACAACTATTTCAGATCACTGTCCTATTAGTTGTTCAATATTTACTTGCTTCAGAAATTTAGGTAAAATGACATTAAAACAAAACTAGATCCGCTATCTGGAAATTTTTTAATGAACGAGGAAGCAACTCATAGTAAACATATTCAAAGTCCTACTGTAAATCAAAAACTTAATGACCTGGTTTTAAATGATCAAATCGACTGCAAAACAGCTGTTAATCAGCTAAGCACAATTCTATACAGCAAGATTATCAACAAAGTTTATTAAAAAGGGCCCCAAGTAAAAATAATAAAAGGAAATCTAAAAAACCGTGGTTTTCTGAATCATGTCATGATCTACATGTGACTGAAAACAAATATTGTTGGCTTGTTAATAAATATCCAGAGAAAGGAACATATAGAAAATATTACTATTCTTTTCGATCAAAATTTAAAAGGCTTTGTAAAACTGAAGACCAAATCTATGATAAAATCTCAGATAATATGCAAAAAGACCCCAAGTCCTTTTGGGAGCTTATAAACAAATTATGCTCACTGTCAGAAAACAAATCAGAAGAAAAATTTAATGAAGAAGAATTTGTTAAATTCTTTGAAACAATGTATATAAATAAAAACAAAAATAACAATTTTCATAATTATGTAGCCCTAGATCTAAAAGTTAAACTTAAAGATCTAAAATCTAACAAAGTAGAACATGATTTAAATAATAAAATAAGTATGGAAGAAATTACTAGTGCAGATCATATTTCGAATGAAATGATAAAAAATGGATCCAAACCACTACTAAGTGCTTTGCATAAAATATTCAACTTAGTTTTTCATACTGGCAACTTCCCCAAAATATGGAACAAAAATTATATATCTTTAATACACAAAAAAGGTGATAAGCTTAATCCAAACAATTACAGAGGTATATCAATAACCTCTAATTTAGGTACATTATTGAATAAGGTTATCCACAATAGACTCACCAAGTTTATAGAATCCAATAAATTAATACACAAAAACCAAATAGGATTTAAACCTAAAGTAAGAACAGCTGATCACATATTTTCACTTAAATCAATGATAGAAAATTATATATCTAAGAAGAAAAAAATATTTGCAGCCTTTATAGACCTTAAAAAGGCCTTTGATACAGTATGGAGAGAGGGAATTCTATATCCTGTTAAAATATTAAAATCCCATTTAAACTTTTTAATATTATATATTCTATGTACCAAAATACAAAATGTAGAATAAAATTCCCAAATGGTTTAAGCAGGTATTTCACTTCTTCTTGTGGTGTAAAAAAAGGGGATGTTCTTAGCCCTACTTTATTTAACTTATTTATAAATGGACTCATTAATGATCTTGATGACAAGTCTATAGACCCTGTCTGAGTTGGAGATGTAAAGTCACATCTCTAATGTATGCAGATGTTATAATCTTGTTAACAGAATCGCAAGAAGGATTACAAAAGGCGCTTGATATACTTAGTAACTTTTGTTCTTCATGGAAACTTGAAGTAAACACACAAAAATCTAAGATTATAGTATTCAATTCTAATGGTAAATCACATTTCAACCATTTAAATATAAATAATGAAAAACTTGAAACTGTAAAATCTTACTGTTATCTAGGCATTGATATTAACTACATAGGTAATCTTAACCCATCCAAAACACGTTTGATGTTAAGGGCAGAAAAGCATGGTTTAAAATTAAGAAATCATAACATTAGACAGTTCCTGTCGTATCTTAGAAAAATTATTTGATACTCTAGTAGTACCAGTTATATTATATGGAAGTGAGGTCTGGGGAGTTGTAAAAACGTACAGGGACTCTGACCCTTATGAAAATTTGCACTTAAAATTTATAAAAGAAATTTTGGGTGTCCATTTGGAAAAACACAAATATTGCATGCTTAATAGAAACAAAGAGAAACCCTTTGCATATGTTCCAGACCATACGCGTATTTTTTTTCCAAATACCCATACGGTCGGACCGTACGCGTACGGTCTGGCTATTTCAAAGTCTTGCGTGTTCTTGGATAATATATCAATAACTTATAATCCCGTATACAATATTACTTAATGAATTAAGCTCTTGTTTAGAAACAACTAAGAGTTTCTAAAAATCGTAACTTTAAAGAAATTAAGTAAGAAAAAATAAGAATTTACCATATTGATGTTTTGGAGATGCTTTAATAAAATTGACTTATTAATTGAACGTTATTTGAGATAAAATAATAATAAAAAAAACCCCTAGTTTTCGTAAAAAATAGATAAAATATATGGTCTTCTTGTCTGAAAATCATGAGAAAATGATCATTGAATACTACATGTACCTCTAAGGAACAACAACATTTTTCCCAGTTCCCCCAAAATAGGGTGCAAATCCAAAAACCTCGTAGGGGAACAGCTGAAAAATATATCAGCGGAAATAATACAGTGTTCCGAAAAGGAATACCTCCTGTCCACGATCAAAACTTCTTAATGTAAAAACGAAGTTTTTGTATCACCTTTAAAATTTGTGTAAATATATGGAAATATTCTTTTTCTATTTCACCGCTTCTATAATTTCATTTCAGTTATATTAGTAATCTATTGTTTTCATGAGGACCTAATAATTTATAGGGTTTTCAGTGGTAGTTAGTGAAATCAGTTTTGACTGTAACCTACTTCTTTGTTTAAATAACGAATGTAGTGTCTGTCTTTTTCTTTATACTCATACGGTTTAAATATACGCGTATGGTCCAGCTCGTAGCAGACCGTACACGTATACTCATACGGTCGGACCATATGAGTATACGCATACGGTCCGGACAATACGCGTACCGTCCAAATACGCGTATGGTCTGGAACACATATAAAAGTCCAATTAAATGTTTTAAAAATTTTAATTCATATTTTAAATTCTCCAGATACATTATTCTCTGATATCTATAAGAACCTAAAAGACAGTAATGCATGGACCTTGAATGTTAATAATTTGCTAAATAATTTGGGATTTAGCCACTTGATTGACAATCAAAATCACATTAAATCTTACATAAAAAGAATTGAACAGAGGTTACATGACCAAAATATGCAAAATATGCATAGCTCTTTAACAACATGTAGAAAACTTGTATTCTTCCGTAAAGTATATACCCCTTTTAAAAGACCTGCTTATCTTGAGCTTTGTAAATCAAAACAAGACAGATCTATCCTCAGTAAATTTCGCCTAAGTGCACACAAACTAGCCATAGAAAAAGGCCGATATAATAATACTGAAAGGAATAATCGTCTTTGTATTTCATGTAACAATGGTGATGTTGAGGATGAATACAGTTTTTCTCAACATGCACCCATTATTCAACACAAAGAAAATCATTCATAGAAAAACTAAAAAAATACCCTAAATCTTATCCAAACTATCATTATCTCATATTTGCTTAATAGCAATTCATATAATTTACTTAAATTAACAATAAAATTTATGTCAGAATGTTGGCAACTTAGAATAAATTCATAATGCAGTAACTCCAAATATTTAAAACCACTGTCACATCATGACATTAATTCAAATTAGCTTACATATAATATGTTCAGTCGATTTTTTTTATGTTAATGATATTGTTTGTTTTCATCATGCCATAACCATTTACTGTAAATGTGTTTGCGCAATAAATATTGTCTATTGTCTACAAGGCCATTTTTTAAAAATCTTTTTACAATGTACACACACACACACACACCCTTTTTTCAGGACCTCCATAAAGTTTAATGTAATAGTACACTTCCTCTCTGGTAAAGAAACTTAAACCTTTAGGTAAACCTGACTTTCGACGGATGAATGGACACATCCGACCGCTCTATGCACCCCCTTTCTTTTATCCCAAAATAGTCGCTATGCAAAATGACTCCCTTTCCCCAAATAGCAATGGGGTACTGTACATAAGACTATGATTTTTAAGAAATATCATCTGAAACCTAAACCGGTTTTTCTTTAACAAATACGCCTTTAATCTTTTTGAAGACGCTATCTATAAAAGTATAAAGATGAGGATTCTCCCGAGATTAACCGGAACAGACGCGTACATGGGGTCGATTTTCCTTGAATAATAGTAACAGGGCTGTATGCGACCAAATATAGCGATTGGCGACTAAATATAAAAATCGGTCGCCTCTTGGGCCACCACATTGTTACATGTTGGCGACTAGAAAAAAAGTCTTTTTTCTAGCTTCTTTGATATTGATTAGAGCTCTAGTATTTTAAGTATCTCTTCAACGTTTCAAACTTGAAAGTTACAACGTTATGCGTCTTTCAGACTGTTTCTGAAGTGAAGTCTGTAACAGGGGATTTATTCCTAGAGTGTATTCCTTCCTTTTGGATGAAATACACTGGAGCAGAATATCCACAACATCTAATTGACTAATCATAATGGAATACTGACCGTGACGGAATAAACACCAAGGTAGAAATACAATAGGTTGTTTATATACCAGAATTTCTGCACGCCGGAAAGAAAGTACGCTTACAAAGTCAAGCCATCGGTTTTTTGAAATACTTTAGAAAGTCGATTAATTGATAGATTAGTGTATGTTTTATGTCGAGTGAACACTATTTCAGTTATATCAGGACGAGAACCAGTCGAAAATTCAGCAAAATAACAAGTAAAATAAGAAGTAAGTGAGGTGGCAAGGATTATCGGGGCAATGAGTTTTGATTGCCACTGGTAAAATAGGGAAGAAATGGATAGGGACAGGAAATTAAGCCCTACATGACGTTTCGGAACTAAAGAATGCTCTCTTATAAGTATCTGGATTGCTAAATTAGTTAAAGTTTAACGTTCAATGCATATACAATGACGCGAACAAGTAAATCGATCCAACATATTTAAAAGAAGAAACAAAGGTGGAAGGGACAACCAGTTGCCTCTGTAAAAGGAGATAAATGGGTAGGGGCAGGAAATTTAGCCTTCTTTTATACTACATGGAGCGTGGCGTTTCTCCACACAGTTTGTCTACAATGGGAATCATTCACGTAATATCGTCCGTATGACGTCGCCACTGCTCTATAAGTGGTTACGTGAACGCTTTTATCGTGGCGACGCTTGAATTTGTCATACGCGAAAGTACTATCTCGATTAAAATAGATAAGATTACTTACTTTTTTGTAGAGAAACCAATTCAAATATATTCAGACAGTAAATTAGAGGGCCAATTGTTTTATTTGCCAGAACTGAATAAAATACGGGAGTTTTGAGTCTTGTTCACTCCGGAAACAAATCTATTATTATTCGTAAAAAATCAATACATCGATACCTTGAGATGGAATCACTAATTAATGAACACTGTTGAGCTAAGGGTGATTTATATTTAAACTATTTGTAGCGCTTCAGATTAATTGTTTTTCGTCAATTAAAATTTAGTTTAATAATTGTCATTCAGGACAAATTATAAGTACACTCCAATTCAATAAATAGTTTGTTTTTAGGTGGTATATATTTATTTTCAATAGAACTGGATTTAGGTTATCCTTCTCACTGCTATTTGAGGAGATCGTTTCCGCCTTCAATTACACGAAATAGTTCCCATCTCGAAAGTCCCGTATCTGATAGATCGACAATGTTGTAACAAAAACATTTACAAGTCAATCATTATATTAGTTCGGTGGTACATTTAGGACACACAAACTTTATTTTTTTTATAATATTATGTCGAGCTCTCGACTTATTATCTCGAGTGCTCGACTATTAAGTCGAGCGCTGGACATAATAAGTTATGTCGAGCGCTCGACTTATTATCTCGAGTGCTCGACATAATAAGTCGAGAGCTCTAGATAATAAGTTGAGCGTTCGACATAATATTAAAAAAATAAAATTTTGTGTGGCCTAAATGTACCACCGTATATTAGAATTGATCGATCATTTAAATTAAAGGTATATTTCTTTGGTAGAAAAAGAAAAGAATGGAGACATATTCGCGAATTCGAATTCCGTCTGAATATTTCTCCTTCGAGCAAAATGAAGTCTTATCTTATAATTTTTCTTCAATGAAATTTGGGCTATTGTTTGTAAAATACAATATAAACTATTACGACCGTCCATATAATTTCTGTATATTTTAACTCTAAAAAATTATTGTCAATTTGACAGTTTCTTAATACGAAATGATTCGCATGTGAATGCAATTATCATAAGCTTGTGTTTTCTAGCACATTTTCGCAGCACAAGAAACTTACCCTAGTGATTACACATGTCACACTAACGTGCTGACTATCAAATTGATTTTCGGGGAAGGGCCATGAGGGACTGTTTTTTTTAAGTCTGGTGCAATAAAAATTGTTTGTTGTTGTCAGGTTTTGATTACTGTGCATATTCGATTTATGGACTTCCAAATGTTTTATTTTGACGGCCTGCACTGAAGAGACATAGTTGTCGATATATCCATCTGCAGAAATCAAATTTACAGTACTTCGGTATTTTGTTATTTGAAGGGGGAAGACAATGATATTATTCCTGAAACTTAATGTATAGACCCAATACCAGTGAAAAGAAATTTCTGAACTTGATTAGATATAATCTTTTTCTTTTCTTTGCATTTACCGCATGAAAAAATGGCCCTAGATACAGCCGAAAAAAAGACCGGCGAGCACAATAATCATCCTAGAAAATAAAGTCCATGCCTTAAGTAAATTGTAAGACTACAAAGATTTTATTTGTTAATGTCAATAAATATTTGATTTGATTTGCTTTGTTAAAAAGAACTCTCCGTTAAAAATAACATATAAATCTACGATAAATGCATGTATAACGGTTTATTTCGTCGAAAATATTTTCCAAAATCATGAAGAGGTGTACTTAAGACGGAATAAACTTGAATATTATTAAATAGTATAAGAAATATGATAATTGAAATATGTTTTCATCAAAGCTTTGATCTCTTACAAGCTGTCGTATTAATTTCTGGTCATTTATATGCTTTGAGGCATTTTTGAATGGTTGTTACTACTTTTTTATGTAAATATATACTGGTGTAAATATTGTGCATGTAAACGGTAATGAAAGTCGCATTCCGATTGTAAACGGTAATGAAAGTCGCATTCCGATAAAAACAGCAAAGCATACTAGGGTTCTTAAATTTTTAGTATCAACCGAAATTTACAGTTACTGCAAACAAGATTAGACCGGGTTTCTAATCGCTGGTATTTTTGCAGATCTCATTAATTACACACATTAATTTATATATTTTCAAGGTTACTAAAGTAATGAAAAAATAACAAATTTGTACAAGACGAACACTTCACCCAAACTCAGAGTTGCATATATCGAAACTGGCTTATCAATTTCGTCCAGTAACGACCCTGTGCTACAAGTAGCTAGCTATATTGTATTTTGTAAAACAATTTATATTATTTTAATCGTAAATCATTAATTTAAAAATATCGGTACTGTTCAGGTCCAACTTTGAAATAAGTACAAAAATAAACAACACGAACACAAAGGGGTCAAAATCTTACTCGTGAAATTGAAACTTTAAAAAGGTCTACTTCCAATCTGATGGATATATCATCGGCAATAATTAAACCATAGTCTCGTTGCCATTACGATTGCTTTTTCATAGTAAACATTGAGAGATCTCCGGCACAGATGTGAATAAATAAAAGTTCTGTCATAATATTTATTTCAAATGGAAAATATAGAACAATTTTCTACTTATACTAAATGTTGGTATTTCTTCCTAACGTTATAAATCGTGTATATTTGTTCCAAATGGTGAAAAAATAATAAGACACTGTTCATGATATTTCTTCCAAATGCGAATCCCGCTTGTATAACGAAAATTATTAAAATGCGGCCCAAAAAGTAAAATAACAAAAAAGAAAAAAACACCAAAAAACCCCAAAAACCAAAAGCAAACAAAATAACACAAAAAAACAAAAACAAAACAAAAAATGAATAAATAGAAAGGGAAAAATCGAAAAAGAAGAGGAAAACCGTTTGAATCGATATTTTAGTTGTGTTTTATCACTGTTTAAGCCATAGATAACAATAGTCTGTTGATTGACCTGCGGAAGGCAGAAAAGAATATCCGACATCAATCTTTTTTTCTAAAGTATATTTTAAATTACTTGAATTACGTACGGCTAAAAAGATCGAACGATAATTCATAGGCAACGCTCATAAAGCGTCACGCCGAAAAATAAAACGTTCATTTAACCCCTCATGGAACGACGACGCCGCCTGTCGGAAAAAGCGGTGAATGCTTCCCATTGTTCCTGTTCACTCTTTCCGCATCATGACCTGTTCACCCCGAATAGACATGAAATTCCCCTATCCACAAGTGGGATTCTATAGAGGGAGCCCCTGAAACCAAATGAGGTGCTTAATCATGCTATGGAAATATAAGTGGCGACCAAAAATTACTGCCTGGCGACCAATTTTATTTCAATGGTGGCCAGCTGGCGACCTTCAATAAAAATCTACTTTGAGGCCTGAGCAAAGTCAGTTCCTTTAAATATTGCTCAACTTGTGGTTACAGCTGAAATACCATTCACTGATTGATTTAAAACTCTTTTTATGAAAATAAAGCCTGAAGTGGCTTGGAACTTGTTAATATGAACAAATTGAGAATTACTGTGGGCTAAAAGAAAGGAAGGCGTGGCTTGGGGAACAACTTTTATTATCATGATTAATTAATAATTATTGATATAAGCAAGCAATCAAAGACAATCACAAAATTATAAAATAACTAAATAGAAATACCCCAAGCAAAAAGGAAAACAACCCGAAGCCACCAAAGGGGAGAATTGTAAGACAAATTATGAGTAATGTCCAGACAAAAGGGGACCAAAAAGGGGACAGCACAAAAAGCTATATCCAATTTATACATAATAAGACAAAGTAACCCTTGCTTCAATTCCTTGGGAACATATTGTCTTCACTATTAACAAAATTAAGGAACATTCTTGTGCTAATCCAAAATGTCTTAATTCTAAATACTAGTGCTGTTCCGATAATCGGAAAATGTCCCAAATCGGTCGGTTGACTATTGAGGTGTGATTAATCGATTGAGATTTTCTTAAATCGATTAATAATCGGTTAACTAAAAGTTGTGACCTTTAGGGAAAAAATAGGAAGGCCATGAAGAGTTATGCTAAAACATGTGAAAATTTGATCAGTTTCAGCCCAGTTTGTTAAAATCGGGATGTACTCTTGCCGTCACTTTGCATCCATCACCCCTCTGTCATTCCCTAGTCTTTCCATCATCTGCCCATTGTCCTTCTTCTTTGTCTGTCCGTCATGAACATTTTGATATAAAGATTTTTCCTCTTGTGCCAGTTGGAACAATGAACTTGGTTACAACAGTACTTGGGTGGTCCCTATATAAATAGTTGTTTTTGGGGTTCAAAGATGCTGCTAGAAGGGAACATATTTTAACACTGGAGCCTATGGGACACATATATAAAGATCTTCTCACAATCTGCTTGCCCAAATAGCAAATTTAAAGAAGTTACAGTAATCCTTGGGTTATCCCTTGTACAAACAAGAGCTGTTGCCAAATTGCAGCCAGTTATACCCAGCTCATTGAAGCCTGAATCAATATTTAAAAGATTCAAGTCTGTCTGTCCTACGAATGAGGGTACAATTTAGGACAAAGTGTTATTGCCAACAACAAATGATTGGCAGTTCATACTTTGAATTGATCCATATAGAAGTACGTCTCGGGGAAATTGTGACACACGTCGATTATTTTTGTCTCGCCTGCAACGAAGCCAAAAACTGTCATGGACATTGTCAACAAACAGCTTATTAACAATAGAACCAAGCTTTTTTTTAAAAGTTTTCTAGAGACATTTAATCTATAAAAATAAAATAGAAAAATAAATAAATTCCAATTTTTCGTATTTTGCCATTACTTGGACTTACTTTTTTATGCCCCCAGATCGAGGATCGGGGGCATATTGTTTTTGTCCTGTCTGTCTGTGCGTCAAAAACTTTAACCTTGGCTTTTACTTTTGAACTGTATAACATAGACTTTTGATACTTGGCCAGAGGGACATAAAAATGCAAAAAAAAAAAAAGAAAATTAGGTCAAGTCAAAGGTCAAGGTCACAGAGGTTCAAAAGGGGTGAAATTTGCTGTTTTCACATTTTTGACTATAGAATCCTTATTATTTATCCTATTGAGACGGGGTTTGTTTTATATTGTTGCTAATAAAATTGCGCAACTGGTGTTTGCCGACAGATTTAGGTAGCATTTATCGTTTTTGAGAATCAAGACGCCAAAAGTAGTTAACTATGGCAAAAAGCCGTAGGTTTTCAAAAATCGTTTTT
>MJUU01035120.1:0-12070 GCA_002080025.1 Modiolus philippinarum
TCTCTGATAATAAAGGTAGGGCGCTGTACAAATACAGATACATGTAGAACATTGACATATGGACAACTGATGTCACTTCTTTGATAACATGGACACCACACTTCGCATACGTATAAAATACCTACTGCAGTTTTATATCTCTGATAATAAAGGTAGGAAACTGTACAGATACTGATACATGAGAACATTTTCATATCGACCACTGATGTCACTTCTTTGATAACATGAACACTAACCTACACATGCGTATGCAATACCTACTGTAGTTGGCATATCTCTGATAATAAAGGTAGGAAGCTGTATAAATACTGATAGATGTAGAACATTGACATACAACTGATGTCACTTCTTCGATAACATTGAGGAATGTACTATTGTAAGGTAGCAAGCTGTACAAATACCGATATATGTAGAACATTGACATATCGACAACTGATGTCGCTTTTTTGATAACATTTACACCACAATACACGTACGTATACAATACCTACTGTAGTTGTCATATATCTGATAATAAAGGTGGGAAGCTGTACAAATACTAATACATGTAGAACATTGACATACCGACAACTGATGTCATTGCTTTGATAACATGGACACCACATTACACATACGTATATAATAACTTCTGTAGTTGTCACATCTCTGATAATATAGGTAGGAAGCTGTATAAATACTGATGCATGTAGAACATTAACATATCGACAATTCATATGTTACAAATACGTCAAATACGTACAAATACTGATACATGTAGAACATTGACATATCGACAACTGATGTCACTTCTTTGATAACATGAACACCACACTACACATGCGTATGCAATACCTACTGTAGTTGTCATGTCTCTGATAATAAAGGTAGGAAGCTACACAAATACATGTTGAACATTTTTTTACAAGGCGTTAATTTACATATAACAGTCAGAAATGTTTTAATGGAAGAAAACTAAGGTAGATGGAAACGGAAAATTATAATATTACAGAATCAAAAATTCCTGTAATATTCTGAAATATAATATTACAATTTAGAAAAAAAACAATTTCAATTATTAATTATTGAAAGAATTATAAAGGTAAATTTTCACTTATCATTGTGTTTACTTTTCAGCGTATTGTAAGTATCGAACTACAAACTATAGGTTTAATTGCTATACTCTAACACAATTCTCGTAACAATAATCATCAAGACACATTCAAAAATACTACAATAACAGTATATCTTCTCTTTATGTAAATGCCAGAACCCTTAGAAGTATTAATTAGCTATTGAAGGTCTGTTTTGTGTAAGGTAACTAGCAGAACAGAATGAAGATTTATCAGAGCTGCATTATAAACGGCTTATTTTCGTATGCTCCTAGCGTATTCATGTAGTAACCTCTCATCAGCAGCAAAACAAATCGAATAATTCCGAAACCGCTATAATAAACTGATCCAGTATGTTACCATACCTAATTTATAATTAATTCTGCAATAACACAGGCACCATATTGATACACTATATGGGCATGACTAACTTTCATGTCATCTCTGTGATATTATATAAATAACATATAGCTGGGAGGATGACAGAGCAGATTGTTACCCCGAGAAAACATTGCTAACAGATGCGAAGCAGATCTAGAGGTTGACAATGTTTTTGAGGGGTAACAATCTGCTCTGTCACCCTCCCAGCTATATGTTATTTATCTTATTATACCGAATGTTACTTTGAATTCAATCATGTATTGAAAATCACTGGACCATGAACAGAGGGTAACAGTGCAAAAATTGTTACCCTCTCAGCCATATGACAATTTTAGTGAATGTTACCCTGGCAGCTTTAATAAAAAATTTACATATGATAGATTGAATTTTCAAATTAATTTTTGTTCAGGAAAAATATTCTTAAGTATAATAAAAGAAACTAAACACTATAATACTTTTATAATATATGAACTTTTCTAATCCTCTAGCTGCTTCTTATATGATATAGAAAAAAATATATACTACCCATTTATTACAATCTGTTATCGTGTTTGAAATTGTTGTAGCTTCTTATATAATAGAAACAATACATTGTACCGATACTCAAACAATGGCTAGAATGTATTGCATTTTATCCCTTTTGTAAAAATATAAACTTCTTCAGTGTGGAGTTCGTAAAAAGATTCCCCTAGAGAGAATTGTATGCTCTATATACATTTCAATAATGGTGTACTTGTTCTCGAGAGAATTTCTCATTGACACACGTTCATTGTTTCAAAATTTTGTAATGTCAACATGCTTTTCTGACCACCTGTTTAAAATGCCAACATCTCACTGTCTTATAATGCCAAGTTTTGCTAGAATATCTTATAGTTTTTGACTATTCTGCATTCATGAGTTCGATGCATGGATTTAGCATTGCCTGACATCTAGCAATGAATTCCGCTCAAATCAGTGATAAGGACCGTCTTGGACTTACTATGAGCAATAAGCAAAGCTCATTGTTGAAAGCCTCATGGTGACCTCAAGATGAAGAACAACAATAAAGGCGTTGTACCATTGCAGAGACTTTGTCTTATGTGCATTTACTCTATATTCTTAAATTGTTCATTCACAACTAATAGCCAGCTTCGCATACACGAATTTATCTTTCAAATCATTCAAATAATCGATTCGTAGTCGTTCGCAAGTATCCGACATTCGTAAATAAGTGGTAGATATTTGCAGATATTTGTGTTTATCGGTAATTTGGGAGAGTTTCCTTTGATCTCTTCTACATCATAAAGCTTGTGTCAAAGGTAAGACGACCAGCAACAAGTGATACTAGAAATTATCAGCTTTTGGTCATTTGGCATGCGCGAACATGTTGCGGTAGGATATATCCTTATTTTTTGGCCAATCGCGCTTCAGTGGTCAAAGAGCAAAAAAGCACGTGAATGATGTGGAAAAAAAATAGCTCAATTCAATTGAAAAAGTTATTAAAGCATAACATAAACGTGCAACAAAAAATTAACTACACCTTTTGCATAGTAAATAAATGTCAATGATTTTTAACATAAAAACAAATTTTCATGCAAAAAAGAACAAAAAATAGATAGATCTAAATAAAAAGATAATTTTGATAAAAATACCAACAACCAACAAAAAATATAAACATGACATGACGAGATCAAATGTTGTGCTAAATCAGATCTACCCAGACACTAAGCAGTGTTACAAGTACAATTAAAATGCAACGCATACACAGTATCCGGAGAGTATCTGAAAATTTCTCCCTGAAATAAAAACGATTTTCCTAAATAATGGTAGTCCTTACCTACCCGCCCCCCAGACAACAACAACAACAAATCATAACCTCCGACATCATGGCACTGTCAATACTTCCACCAATTTTTTTAGTTTGTCCATATTACTAGTAGGCCTAAATCCTTTCAACGAGACGGTGGGGTTTATTGAAATTTGGTAAAGACTGGAGAACTGAGACAGAGAAGGGTGAGCAAACTTCAACTCTGGACGGGATCTTCAAAGGGAAATAGGGACAGGGGCAGAGCACTATTGGCGGTTGATATAAATAAGAAAAAGTGACTGGGAGTGGGGGAAGGCTTCTCTTGTGTTCTCAAATCAAGAGTAATATTTTGACAACTGACATGACTGAATTGACGCCATGACACCTTGACAGTTCAATTGAGGACATTGAAATATGAGCAATTTTCTTTTGATTATCCCCAAAATATCAAGACGTTTATCACATAGTTTCAACCTACCTTATCACACTATAATATGATCCTGAATTTTGTTTCAATGTGAAATTTTCATTACTTCCAATAGACGTCCCTTCCTTTGTTCCTTAGCGTAACCGTCATCACGCATTTGCATGAATGGAGTGACGTCACGTAAGTGACCACGTCATGCATAAAAATTCGACAAAAAAATAGTGCATAGTTTTTCACTATTGAACGAAAGTTGTTGCAAGACAAAACGTAAAAAAGGAATATAACTTAACAAAAAAAGTATTTCTAATGTTCACGAATTATTTCATCCGTAAGGAGAAGGCAAACCAATGTTGACAATTCGTTACTCATCGTTAACTCTTCGTAACAAATCGTAAAGTACTCGGAATAAATCGTTGATAATTTGGTTCCTCAAATGTTTTACGGTTTATTTAAGATTTACGGTAGTTTTGCGATTGACTTACAGATAAACACGCATTTATGCTGTCATTTTGAGAGAATATGTGGGGTTACTTTACTAATTTATAGAAATACTTTGAGAGTGCTTTCAAAATAAATGCGAATATTTTTCGAAATTTGATGAAGATGTGATTGGATCAGCATTCAAATCTGAGTCATGCCCGTTTCTTAAAGTGGGATGGAAAGGATATGATGATGCAAATGTTTTCTTTTTTTCCTCTGTGACTGCGGAAGAAAAGAGCTTTTGTACAAATATTAACTTTTTATAGCAGAACAAATCTTGTCGCCTTGAATGTATATTTAAAGACTGAATAAGGTTATATCGTCTAAAATTTATATGAGTAAATATTACCCCGAAAGAAAATTATTGCCGTTTGTAGATCTATCGTAAATAAATCTCAAATATTCGTAAAAACTCGTGAAATTATCGCAAATAACTCGTTAATTATCCGTTAAAGCTAGGATCAAATCGCAATAATTTGTACTGTGCTCGTAAGAATTCTTGGATAACTCGTATGCATTCGTATGTCGATCGCAAGCATTCGTTACGAGTCGTGAATTTTCTTGTGATTGTATTCCATACATTTTTACAGTCCTTGTTTCAGTAGCCGTTACTAAAAGAGTGACCACTAAGCGATCCGTCAGACGTCAATCAGTGATTGATCAGTCAACAATCTGTCAAAGTCTTACGGATAGGAAAAGTAATTTACGTTTACGTATTTGACAGATGCAATACGTACAATTACGTGAGTGACGGATGATTGATCTGTCCGTCCTATCAATTGAAACTGAATTGTTTTGGTCATTTATTAAGATTGAGTTTAAACCGCAGACTAAATATCTGACTTTTCAACCCTAAAATATGCTAAAATTCATCAAATTTGTGTTTCGAAAAATATAAAACTCCTTCGAAAGGATATGATGAATAAATTTTTTATTAATTTAAATTGTTTCGGTCATATTTAAAGACTGACTTTAAACCGAAAACTCAAATTCTAAATTTTCAACCCTTAAATATGCAAAAATAAAATAAAATTCTGTTTCGCAAATTAAAAACTCCTTTGAAAGGATATGATGAAGTAAAAATTTAAACAAAACTCAATTTGTTTGTTCATTTTTATAGTCTAAATGTTAAAAAATGGATAACAGGAAACACCTACAATGGCTGAAAATTATAATTACATGCAACAATTTGCAAGGGAACTACACAAGAAAAACACGTATAAGACAAAAAACAAACGTAGACAACGATAGGAACTCGGGACAGCTGGATTTGGTACCGGCACTAGCAAAAGCCAGCGTTAGGGTTAAAAATTCAGTAAAGTTGTGCATCAAAAAAAAAAGTGTAAAACTCCTTTTTTAGGAAATATTGAAGTAAAATTCAAAAATTCAAAAAATGAAATTGTTTTGGGCATTTTCGTTCTGCAGCCTAAATATCTAACTTCAAAACCCTTAAATATGCTAAATTTCATTAAAATTGTGTTTTGCAAATTATAAAACTCCGTCCAAAAACATTTAAAAAAAAGTAAACTGTTTTAGTCGTTGTAAAAGTTTGATTTTAACATCACAGCTTAAAAATCAATTTTTGCTTAAATCTACTAAAATTGTTTTTCGTAAAATAAAAAAAAACTCCTTCGAAAGGGTATGATGAATAAAATTTGCAAAAAAAATATAAAATTGTGTTGGTCATTTTTATAGACTGAGTTTAAACTGCAGTTTAAAAATCTTATGTTTCAATCCTTAAATATGAAAAAAAATTCTTTAAAATTGTGTTTCGCAAAATATAGGATATGGTAAGGTAAATTTGGAAATTTTGTTTGTATAGCACACTAAAAATCTAATTTTGGAAACCCTGAAATGCTAAAATTCATCATATTTGCATGTTACAACCTTTTAATCTCCTAGAAATATATATGAAGAAGGAAAACTTTTAAAAAAGGGGGTATTTTGTTTTTGTCATTTTTAATGATTGAGTTTAAAACGCGGACTAGTATTATGCAGTAAATATACTATTTTCCTTCATGAATACATGCAATCGATTTAAATTTAAACAAAATACAGCATTCCTAATTTAAGCAAAATGTTTCTTAATTCTGAAAAAATATATTTAACAACATGGAAACACACGGGAAGAATAAGTTTATTCGTTTTGTCTTAAAATTCTAAATATTAACGGATCCGTCATGCGAAACCTGATTTAATTTTGAAACTTGCAATATCTAAATTTTACAAAATTTTGTTGAAAACTAAGGAGTTTTACCCTTTCACACACCTTTGTCCTTAGCCGATTTTGGCTTTATTATTTATTGGTAAATTGTTCTCTATCAGCTTTTACACATATTTTGGTATATGGATTTCTAATGTTTTGATTTGATCTGCACTGAAGAGACATAAGTTGTCGACATGCGCATTTGCAGAAACTACATTGACAGTAATTTCCATATTTGTTATTAACTGATTAATACAATGCTTAATTAACGGATACAATCAGTTATACATACGCAAAATGCGTATACCTCCGAAAAATCAGTAAAATACATTCACATCCGTCAGTCATGGATCCGTCATCAATTAGTGACCAACTAGTCCCCAATCAGTCAAAATTCTGTGACCGATCAGTCCACAATCCGTCAAAAAGATACAGGGACTGTAGTAAATCGTTAGATGATTGTTCATACTCGCACCGCATCGTTACATGTGTTTTATTCGCAAGCATTCTGATTAGTTTTACGAATCTAGTAAATTTTAAAGATTCTAAGGATTCGTTGGAAAAATTCGAATATGTGGAGGGGATACAACTAATACTGAATCAATGTGTGGCCATGCTTAACATTGCTGCTACCTCCTTTTATTAGAGACAACACATTGCATGATATTGGTATATATCCTGCCTCTAATAATAATTCCTAAGACGTTAATTGGTCAAAAGACGTCACATGCCAACCGTGTATATTCCATATCGGATGACTGATTATTATACGGTAAATGGTCGCAATTTCGCCATTTCGCTTTAGTTGTCATATCTCTGATAATAAAGTGAGGATGATACATTTAGAGAATTCACATAACGACAACTAATGTCGCTTTTTTGATAACATGGACAACAAACTACACATACGTATACAATACCTACTGTAGTTGTCATATCTCTGATAATAAAGGTAGAAAGCTGTACAAATACTGATACATAAAGAACATTGAAATATTAACATCTGATGTCACTTCTTTGATAACATGGACACCACACTACACATACGTTTACAATACCTACTGTAGTTGTCATATCTCTGATAATAAAGGAAGTAAGCTGTACAAATACTGATATATGTAGAACATTGATATGTCGACAACCGATGTCACTTCTTTGATAACATGGACACCACACTACACATACCTATACAATACCTACTAGTAGTTGTCATATCTCTGATAATAAAGGAGGGAAGCTGTACAAATACTGATACATGTAGAACATCGACATATCGACAACTTATGTCACTTCTTTGATAACATGGACACCACACTACACATACATGTACGTATACAATACTGTAGTTATCATATATCTGATAATAAAGGTAGGAAGCTGTACAAATACTGATGCATGTAGAACATTCACGTATCGACAACTTATGTCACTTCTTTGATAACATGGACACCACACTACACATACGTATACAATACCTGCTGTAGTTGTCATATATCTGATAATAAAGGTAGGAAGCTGTACAAATACTGATACATGTAGAACATTGACGTATCGACAACTTATGTCACTTCTTTGATAACATGGACACCACACTACACATACGTATACAATACCTACTGTAGTTGTCATATCTCTGATAATAAAGGAACTAAGCTGTACAAATACTGACACATGTAGGACATTGACATATCGACAACTGATGTCACTTCTTTGATAAGATGGACACCCACTACACATACGTATACATTATCTACAGTAGTTGTCATATCCCTGATAATAAAGGGACTAAGCTGTACAAATACTGACACATGTAGGACATTGACATATCGACAACTGATGTCACTTCTTTGATAAGATGGACACCCACTACACATACGTATACATTATCTACAGTAGTTGTCATATCCCTGATAATAAAGGTAGGAAGCTGTACAAATACTGACACATGTAGTACAATGACATATCGACAACTGATGACACTTCTTTGATAACATGGACACTACACTACACATACGTATACAATACCTACTGTAGTTGTCATAACTCTGATAATAAAGCTAGAAAACTATGCAAACACAGACACATTTAGAACATTGACATATCAACAACTGATGTCACTTCTGTGATAACATCGACACCACACTACACATACGTATACAATACCTACTGTAGTTGTCATAACTCTGATAATAAAGCTAGAAAACTATGCAAATACAGACACATTTAGAACATTGATGACATATCGACGACTGATGTCACTTCTTTGATAATATGGACACCACACTACACATACGTATACATTACCTACTGTAGTTGTCATAACTCTGATAATAAAGGTGTATACAAATACTTATCGTCTTTCCCTCCGCCTATCTCAGCCTGCAGAGCTTTTCCACAAAAGCCATATCCGGTTGACCAGAACTTATCAAGAGGTTGACCTGGAGTTATCAATGCAATTCTCCAAATGTTTGACAAGCAATATCCTTTTTATCTGTATAGCAAGAAATAAATTTTAATTTTGTAAAGAATATATTATATTTTCATTTTTTAATTTTGTAAACAAATTACCGTCAACAATTCACAAAAATAATAACGAGACGTTCGAGAAAATACAGAAACTAGGTCGATGATAACCTCAGCAGAGCCACCATTTTGTTTACATTGTGACGTCATCAAAGTTCCTAGGAACTGGAGGACGAATGTAAACAATGAGAGGTTCTGCAATGAAAACCCAACTTTCTTTCAATTTTTTAAGATGGTTCGATCAAATAATTTCTAAATTTAATAACGTTTGCCGACAAAAAATATTATGAAGTCATAAAATAACTACAAAACATTTCCCATTTTGTAAAAGATGAATGAACCTCATTTCCCGCGCAACCTTGGGAGAATTTGACATTAAACCTTATAAACTATTGCATAGGAATAAGAAATAAAGACGATAAACTAGTTATCTGAAAGCCGGAATATTGTAAAATATCATCCCGCTCGCCACAATGTGAACCTTGAGGCTCGTTCGCTGCGGTCACTCGCCCCTGTGCTTCATATTCTGGCTCACGGGATGATATTTTATGATATACAGATGTCAAAATTCAGATAACATATACAGATACATGTAGAACATTGACATATCGACAACTGATGACACTTCTTCGATAACATGGACACCACACTACGCATACGTATACAATACCCACTGTAGTTGTCAGGTCTCTGATAATAAAGGTAGGAAGCTGTACAAATACTGCTATATGTAGAACATTGACAAATCGACAACTGATGTCACTTCTTTGATAACATGGACATCACACTACACATACGTATACAATACCTAATGTAGGTGTCATAACTCTGGTAAAAAAGGTAGGTATCTGTACAAATACTGATACATGTAGAAGATTGACATATCGACAACTGATGTCACTTCTTTGATAACATGGACATCACACTACACATGCGTCTACAGTACCTACTGTAAAGGTCATATCTCTGATAATAAAGGTAGGAAGCTGTACAAATACTGATACATGTAGAATATTGACATATCGACAACTGATTTCACTTCTTTGATAACATGGACACCCAACTATACATACGTATATAATACCTACTTTAGTTGTCATATCTCTGATAATAAAGGTAGGAAGCTGAAGAAATACTGATACATGTTGAACATTGACATATCGAGAACTTATGTCACTTCTTTGATAACATGGACATCACACTACACATACGTATACATTACCTACTGTAGTTGTCATAACTCTGATAATAAAGGTAGGAAACTATACAAATACTTATCGTCTTTCACTCCGCCTATCTCAGCCTAAAGAGCTTTTCCACAAAAGCCATATCCGGTTGACCCGAACTTATCAAGAGCTTGACCTGGAGTTATCAATGCAATTCTCCCAATGTTTGACAAGCAATATCCTTTTTATCCGTATAGCAAGAAATAAATTTTAATTTTATAAAGAATATATTATATTTTCCTTTTTTAATTTTGTAAACAAATTACCGTCACCAATTCACAAAAATAATAACGAGACGTTCGCAAAAATATAGAAACTAGGTCGATGATAACCTCAGCAGAGCCACCATTTTGTTTACATTGTGACGTCATAAAAGTGCCTAGGAACTGGAAGACGAATGTAAACAATGAGAGGTTCTGCAATGAAAAAACGACTTTCTTTCAATTTCTTAACATGGTTCGATCAAATAATTTCTAAATTTGATAACGTTTGCCGACAAAAAATATTATGAAGTCATAAAATAACTACAAAACATTTCCCATTTTGTAAAAAATGAATGAATCTCATTTCCCGCGCAGCCTTGGGAGAATTTCACATAAAACCTTATAAACTATTGCATAGAAATAAGAAATAAAAGACGATGAACAAGTTATCTGAATTTTAAAAGCTGGAATAATGTAATATACCATCCCGCTCGCCACAATATGAAGCTTCAGGCTCGTTCGCTGGGGTCACTCGCCCCTGTGCTTTATATTCTGGCTCACGGGATGATATTTTATGATATACAGATGTCAAAATTCAGATAACATATACAGATACATGCAGAACATTGACATATCGACAACTGATGTCACTTCTTTGATAACATGGACACCACACTACACATACGTATACAATACCTACTGTAGTTGTCATAGAAGTGACAACTGTTATCAAACAACGGCAGTAGAATACCGAAGGAACAAGGGAAGCGATGACTACAAAAATCGAAGTCCAAAGACATGGCAGAAACGGTAACAGATAAAAACAAAGACAAAACAAGGACGTGAGACAGCTACAATGCACGGAAATAAAAAGANTTTGATAACATGGACATCACACTACACATGCGTATACAGTACCTACTGTAAATGTCATATCTCTGATAATAAAGGTAGGAAGCTGTACAAATACTGATACATGTAGAACATTAACATATCGACAACTGATTTCACTTCTTTGATAACATGGACACCCAACTATACATACGTATAAAAATACCTACTTTAGTTGTCATATCTCTGATAATAAAGGTAGGAAGCAGAAGAAATACTGATACATGTAGAACATTGACATATCGAGAACTTATGTCACTTCTTTGATAACATGGACATCACACTACACATACGTATACATTACCTACTGTAGTTGTCATAACTCTGATAATAAAGGTAGGAAACTATACAAATACTTATCGTCTTTCACTCCGCCTATCTCAGCCTAAAGAGCTTTTCCACAAAAGCCATATCCGGTTGACCCGAACTTATCAAGAGCTTGACCTGGAGTTATCAATGCAATTCTCCCAATGTTTGACAAGCAATATCCTTTTTATCCGTATAGCAAGAAATAAATTTTAATTTTATAAAGAATATATTATATTTTCCTTTTTTAATTTTGTAAACAAATTACCGTCACAAATTCACAAAAATAATAACGAGACGTTCGCAAAAATATAGAAACTAGGTCGATGATAACCTCAGCAGAGCCACCATTTTGTTTACATTGTGACGTCATAAAAGTGCCTAGGAACTGGAAGACGAATGTAAACAATGAGAGGTTCTGCAATGAAAAAACGACTTTCTTTCAATTTCTTAACATGGTTCGATCAAATAATTTCTAAATTTGATAACGTTTGCCGACAAAAAATATTATGAAGTCATAAAATAACTACAAAACATTTCCCATTTTGTAAAA
>MJUU01035120.1:12770-34134 GCA_002080025.1 Modiolus philippinarum
GTAACGAATCAACTGTGAAATGTACACTCCATAGGCTGGAGAGGCAGGTATATTGCTGCTCAGAAAGGGAAAGTTCACAATTGGGAAGTTAAAATCATCACGTTTGTCATACAGCTTAGATTTCAAACGTCCCTTTTCGTCAATGTAAATTAAAAGATCTAAATACGAAGCTGAAGTAGGTGTATCGGTAGTCTCTTTAATTTCAAGCTCATTGGGATAGATCTGGTGTAAATATTCCTTGAATTTTGGATTATTAAGAGAAAGTACATCGTCTATGTAGCGGAAGCTGAAATTGAAGGACTGGGCTAAATGTTTTTGTTTTTTCTGTGTAAGCCCTTGTAAAAACTTCGCCTCATATGAAAAAAGGATGAGATCAGCTAAAAGTGGCGCGCAGTTAGTTCCCATGGGAATCCCGATTGTCTGTTGAAAAACACGGCCTCCAAATTCGACAAAAATATTATCTATTAAAAATTCCAACTTGATTACGTCATTCTCAGTGTACTTCTTGTTTGACTCAGTGTGGTTCTTTACAAAATATGTTTTGTCTTTCCCTACTACTAAATAAGTGTATCTGCGTTCTCCGTTTTTAGTGCAGAAACATTGATGTATCAAATCCGAAATTACTGTTTTCAATTTATTGTGTGGCAGGGTAGTATAAAGAGTAGAAAAATCAAAGGTTTGTATGCTGTGGCAATGGGTAAGACTGCTAGAGGATAGCTGTTCGAGAAGATCTTTAGAATAAGAACTGATGTCACTTCTTTGATAACATGGACATCACACTAAACATACGTATACAGTACCTACTGTAGTTGTCATATCTCTGATAATAAAGGTAGGAAGCTGTACAAATACTGATATATGTAGAACATTGACAACTTATGTCACTTCTTTGATAACAAGGACACCACACTACACATACGTATACAATACCTACTGCAGTTGTCATATCTCTGATAATAACGGTAGGAAGCTGTACAAATACTGATATATGTAGAACATTGACATATCGACAATTGATGTCACTTCTTTGATAATATGAATACCAATCTATACATACGTATTCAATACCCACTGTAGTTGTCATATATCTGGTTATAAAGGTGGGAAACTTTACAAATACCGACACATGTAGAACATCGACATATCGACAAGTGATGTCATTTCTTTAATAACAAGATTGCTCGTGTGTATTTAGTCAATATTATTCCAAACATTTTTTGTCACATCTGTAATAATAAACACCACACTGTATTAGTACCTGTATAATATACATTATACGCCCAGCTGTGAGAACAGAAAATACACTACCATTATTTATACAGTATGTATTAAGACTAACATTATCGCGATGTCTGTTAAATTGAGAGAACTTTCCAACTGAGCTAAAACTCTTTGTTCAAATACCCCTACAAAGGGCAGCCCTGACATTGGTAAGAGGAAGCACACTGTTTAAAACCGATAGAATTCACTGTTATTATTTCTGTGACAATAGAAAACATTTTGTACCAATACTGATGCAATATACAGAGATGCCGAAAATTGTTATAACTACTGTTTAAATAGAAACAACACAACCTGCAAATATGGATAAAAGCCCTGTCCTTGATAAACTGGAGTTTTCTATGTATCGTGTGCGTTTTTGTCACATGTACCTTCACTCCATATCCTTTCATTTTTCCTATGTACGAATGATAATGACCCCCCGACATTATTAATGCCTTTTCATCACTGTAAACTCTTTGGATAAAACAAGAGCACAAAATAAATACTGAGACAATTTGATTGATGCCTCATATAGCTTGTTTGGTGAAACTGAAAATAAAACACGGCACAGTTAGCGGTGATTCGTCTATTGCTTGTCGTTCTGTGATAATAAAGATAGCAAGCTGAACCGATACTGATGTTTCTCCAACCTTAATATATCTATAACTGATGTATTATCTTTGGAGTTATTAAAATGTCTTTGTGTTATTATAATTATGGTACAGAAAAGCCAGAAATAAAGACATATCAGAAACACAAATCACTTTTCAGTTCTAAAATCTAATATGACAATTTAGAAAAATAATTTAAAGTATTCATTATTTTTCATGTTAATGCTTACTAATCAGTATGTATTTATTTTTCAGCAATCCGTAAGTATCAAACTAATACTATGTTTACTATACTACAACATAATTGTTGTTAAACTATCATCAATAAGTCAAATTCGAAAACACTTCAATAACAATTATATCTTTTCCTAATGTTACTGACTGAACTTTTTCTTTTCTAATTTGAATGTGCAGTCTAATGTATGAAATCCTCAAAGGAAGAAATGTCATTTAACACTGAAAACACTACAATTACAATAAATTTTCTCTTTATGTAAATGATTGAACTTTTACAAGTATTAATTAGATACTGCAGTTTGTTTTGTTAAATAGATAACAGGACAGATTGCAGAATCATCCAAGATACATAACAAACAGTTAATTTTGTATTTCTGTACGCTTAGTTCAAAAAGTAACCTCTAATTATCAGAAATAATTATAGTTTTCATAACGAAAAAGAATTGTTGTCGCTGGATAGTAACTAGAGTTATGTAATTTCAATATATAATTAACGAGCCTTTGCCCAGTTTATTATATTTGAAATTACATAACGAGAGTTGATATCCAGCGATTAACAGTTCTTCTAAGTTATTAAAACTATTTCTCTTATGATTTACAAAAATAGTTGCATTGATTATTTGGTCCTGAACTGCTCTAACAACACTGTTACTAGGCAACATAAATCACGGCCAACGAGATTTCACAGTGGTCCAATAGAAATGTCGAAAACGTCTTAACATATCATACGTGATGTGCTATTACTTGTCGTTCAACCAATGAAAATGCCCGTGAAAGAGGTGCAACTTGTTCGTATCTAACTCAAGCTTTAAAGTCTCGTAGTGTTCCACAAATTACTATTCGTGCAAGGAATAAGTAATAAGGTTGAATCATAAGAGAAAATCAAGTTATACTGAAAATATTTCATTTATTTGGTAGTAACAATACTAATACAATATGCGGGTATGCCTTTTCTTTTTAATAATTCTTTGAAAATACAGGCTGCACTCTGAACCAATATTGATACATTATACGAACATGCCTAACTTTCTTCCTATTTCGTCGAGTAAAGAAATACACAGTTTATTAATACTGAAATGCCTTGTATCACTTCCATAAAAATATACACTACACAATTAGTCTATACGAAATAAGATATGGGCATAACTTACATTGCTGTTACCTCCATTTTATGTATTTCCAAACGTTTTGATTAGATCTGCATTAGAGAGTCATATGAAGTTGTCCATATGGCCATATCAATATGAACACTAATCTATACATACGTATTCAATACCCACTGTAGTTGTCATATCTCTGGTTATAAAGGTAGGAAACTGCACAAATGCCGACACAAGTAGAGCATCGACATATCGACAAGTGATGTCATTTCTTTAATAACAAGGACATCACAGTACACATACCTATAAAATACCTACTGTAATGTCATATCTCTGATAATAAAGGTAGGAATCTGTACAAATACTGATACATGTAGAACTTTGACATTTCGACAGCTGATGTCACTTCTTCGATAACATGGTCACTACACTTCACATACATATAAAATAACTATTATTATTTCCATTTATTGTTTGACTCCCGGGATTGGTTAAATTATGGTCACATGATCCTGTATATTTTTAGATTTGTCAATAAATTAAAGAATTGACTTTACGTATTGACCTCTGGTAAATATGGATTACTGTTTTACATTATTATCTGATAACGGATGAAAGACGAATTGACTTTATGAATTGACTTTTCGTATTGACCTGGGACTAAGAATAGATCATGAAAAGTTTTTTTTTTAATCAAATATAAAATGTCTTAAATATTACGGTTTGTCTAATTCCAATGTACAAAAGAAGCGTACATTCAGTTCAATCAATCTAATAGAAAATATATATGCAAAAAAGTAAAACTGAGATTTATTAACATAAGTGTCTGTAAAAATTTTTAAATTTAGAAAATAATAAAACTATTATAACCTATTAAATTCGGTCAATGGAGAAATTTATAGACATGAGAAAGGTATATTGACAATCGGACTACGTCTTCGGCCAATATAACCGTCCCATGTCAATAAATGTTTGCATTCACCTCAATAATAGGCTATAATTGTATAATGTAGTTGCCATATCTCTGATAATAGAGGTAGGAAGCTGTAGAAATACTGATACATGTAGAACACTGACATATCGACACCTCGTGGCACTTCTTTGATTGCATAGACACCACATTACACATACGTATGCAATACCTACTGTAGTTGTTATATCTCTGATTATAAAGGTAGGAAGCTGTACAAATACTGATACATGTAGAACATTGACATATCGACAACTGATGTCATTTTGATAACATGGGCACCACATTACACATACGTTTACAATACCTACTGTACATGCTGTAGTTGTCATATCTCTGATAATAAAGGTAGGAAGCTGTACAAATACTGATACATGTAGAACATTGATATATCGACAACTGATGTAACTTCTTTGATAACATGGACACCACACTACCTATACGTATACAATACCTACTGTAGTTGTCATATCTCTGATAATAAATGTAGGAAGTTGTACAATTTTGCTCGTGTGTATTTAGTCAATATTATTCCGAACATTTTTGTCACATCTGTAATAATAAACACCACACTGTATTAGTACCTATATAATATACATTATACGCCCAGCTGCGAGAACAGAAAATACACTACCATTATTTATACAGTATGTATTAAGACTAACATTATCGCGATGTCTGTTAAATTGAGAGAACTTTCCAATTGAGCTAAAACTCTTTGTTCAAATACCCCTACAAAGGGCAGCCCTAACATTGGTAAGAGGAAGCACACTGTTTAAATCTGATAGAATTCACTGTTATTAATTCTGTGACAATAGAAAACATTTTGTACCAATACTGATGCAATATACAGAGATGCCGAAAATTGTTATAACTACTGTTTAAATAGAAACAACACAACCTGCAAATATGGATGTACGAATGATAATGACCCCCCGACATTATTAATGCCTTTCCATCACTGTAAACTCTTTGGATAAAACAAGAGCACAAAATAAATACTGAGACAATTTGATCGATGCCTCATATAGCTTGTTTGGTGAAACTGAAAATAAAACACGGCACAGTTAGCGGCGATTCGTCTATTGCTTGTCGTTCTGTGATAATAAAGATAGCAAGCTGAACCGATACGGATGTTTCTCGAACCTTAATATATCTATAACTGATGTATTATCTGTGGAGCTATTAAAATGTCTTGGTGTTATTATAATTATGGTACAGAAAAAAAAATAATTATTTTTCAGCCTTCCGTAAGTATCAAACTAATACTATGTTTACTATACTACAACATAATTGTTGTTAAACTATCATCAATAAGTCAAATTCGAAAACACTTCAATAACAATTATATCTTTTCCTAATGTTACTGACTGAAGTTTTTCTTTTCTAATTTGAATGTGCAGTCTAATGTATGAAATCCTCAAAGGAAGAAATGTCATTTAACACTGAAAACACTACAATAACAATAAATTTTCTCTTTATGTAAATGATTGAACTTTTACAAGTATTAATTAGATACTGCAGTTTGTTTTGTAAAATAGATAACAGGACAGATTGCAAAAATATCCAAGATACATAACAAACAGTTAATTTTGTATTTCTGTACGCTTAGTTCAAAAAGTAACCTCTAATTATCAGAAATAATTATACTTTTCATAACGAGAAAGAATTGTTGTCGCTAGATAGTAACTAGAGTTATGTAATTTCAATATATAATTATCGAGCCTTTGGCCAGTTTATTATATTTGAAATTACATAACGAGAGTTGATATCCAGCGATTAACAGTTCTTCTGAGTTATTAAAACTATTTCTCTTATGCTTTACAAAAATAGTTGCATTGATTATTTGGTCCTGAACTGCTCTAACAACACTGTTACTAGGCAACATAAATCACGGCCAACGAGATTTCACAGTGGTCCAATAGAAATGTCGAAAACGTCTTAAAATATCATACGTGATGTGCTATTACTTGTCGTTCAACCAATGAAAAATGCCCGTGAAAGAGGTGCAACTTGCTCGTATCTAACTCAAGCTTTAAAGTCTCGTAGTGTTCCACAAATTACTATTCGTGCAAGGAATAAGTAATAAGGTTGAATCATAAGAGAAAATTAAGTTATACTGAAAATATTTCATTTATTTGGTAGTAACAATACTAATACAATATGCGGGTATGCCTTTTCTTTTTAATAATTCTTTGAAAATACAGGCTGCACTCTGAACCAATATTGATACATTATACGAACATGCCTAACTTTCTTCCTATTTCGTCGAGTAAAGAAATACACAGTTTATTAATACTGAAATGCCTTGTATCACTTCCATAAAAAATACACTACACAATTAGTCTATACGAAATAAGATATGGGCATAACTTACATTGCTGTTACCTCCATTTTATGTATTTCCAAACGTTTTGATTAGATCTGCATTAGAGAGACATATTGAGTTGTCCATATGGCCATATCAAGGAACTAAATTCCAGTAACTTCGGTATTTTTTAATCTTTATTAAACGACAAAATGTAACAAAACATGTACATGAAATTGGTATATAAAATTATAACTGTCCATTCTATGGGAATGAGAAAAACTCACTTTTCACTGATAACATTGACACAACACTACAATAAAATACCAATAAATTCCTACTGTAGTTGTCATATCTCTGATAATAAAGGTGGGAATCTGTACAAATACTGATACAGGTAGAACATTGACATATCGACAACTGATGTCACTTCTTTGATAACATGGACACCACACTACATAACGTATACAACACCTACTGTAGTTGTTATATCTCTAATAATAAAGGTAGGAAGCTGTACAAATACTGATACATGTAGAACTTTGACATATCGACATTGATGTCACTTCTTTGATAAGGATATACACCACACTACACGTACGTATACAATACCTACTCTAGTGGTCATATCTCTGATAATAAAGGTAGGAAGCTGTACAAATACTGATATATGTAGAACATTTACATATCGACAACTGATGTCACTTCTTTGATAACATTGACACAACACTACACATATGTATACAGTACCTACTGTAGTTGTCATATATCTGATAGTAAAGGTGAGAAGCTGTACAAATACTGATACAGGTAGAACATTGATACATCGACTACTGATGTCACTTCTTTGATAACATGGACACCACACTACACATACGTATACAATACATACTGTAGTTGTTATATCTCTGATAATAAAGGTAGCAAGATGTGCAAATACTGATACATGTAGAACATGGACATATCGACAACTGATGTCACTTCTTTGATAACATGGACACCACATTACACCTACGTATACAATACCTACTGAAGTTGTCATATACCTGATAATAAAGGTAGGGAGCTGTACAATTATAGTTTTCATAACGAGAAAGAATTGTAAATCTATGAATATCAACTAAATTCATGTAATTTTAATATATAATAAACGAGCCTTTGGCGAGTCTATTATATTTGAAATTACATAACAATAGTTGATATCCAGCGATATGTAATTCTTTCGAGTTGCTCAAACTATTTCTCTTATGATTTTCCTTTGTTTGCTTGCTTATGACGTTGCTGTTTGTTCCAAATAACAACACCATTGCTAGGTAACTGTAATCAAGGCCAACGAAATTTCGAAGTGGTACAATAGAAACGTCGCAAAAGTGTTAGCACATCACGCATGATGTGTTATTCTTGGCGGTCGCCCAACGAAATTCTCGAAAAAGCGACACAACAAGTTCATACCTAAAACCAGCTTTAAAGTCTCGTTGTCTATCGTAAATAACTATTCGTGCAAGGAATAGATAATGAGCATGCATCATAAAAGAAATACTAATATATTTAGAACATTGATATATCGACAACTGAAGTAACTTCTTTGATAATATGGACACCACACTACAGAAACGTATACAATACTTACTGTAGTTCTTATATCTGTCAAATTGACAATTGATGTCGCTTTTTTGATAGCATGGACACTTTCATATTTGTGATAATAAAGGTAACTCTACAAGCTGAACAAATTTTTATATATCAATTATAAATAAATCATTTTATCTTTGTTGAATTATTTTATCGCCAGTATAAAACTATGCGTTTAAGTATTTTGATTTTAAATATTGATTGCAGGTGTCGTTGTGGAGGGTAAGTACATATTTCTAATCCAGAATAATATCAGGTGATACAGATTATTATTTAATCATAAACTTTTGTTAATCTGCAAATATGCTTAAATTAACCATAATAGTAGAATAAAATGGCTCTGGACATACATGTCTTAAAAAAAAACCAAAGTTCGAACACATTTTTACCACAAAGATCAAGTTATTTGCATGAATATTTCAGATGTATTTACATAATTTTTAGGGTTTAAGATGTTCAAATGAAGGCCAATTTGACACTTTTTGGACGCTTTTCCTTGTCAATGTTTAAGCGTGAGAGATGTTTAAACTGTATATATAGAATTTTCAGCAATGGTTTACTTTATTGAGAGAATTTCCCATGTAGATGCACCATCATACTTTCAAAATTTAGGCAATTTTACTTTTTTTATAGATCCAAATGTTATTCTGATCACCTGTTTATAGTGCCCGCCCATATCTTGTCATCTTATGATGTCATGTTTTCATGCAATTGACTCGATGAGTACCTTGTTGTTGTTTATATGTTATGACACAACGAAAGAACAACTGATGTAATAACCCTAGAAATCAAACTCTATAGACACGGAAACACGTGAATAGAAAAAAACACATGAGACAGTCACACTGTATGGAAATAAAATATTACGACCTTTGACCTTTAAACTTCAAGTCCTTGATTTCCCAGTTTTTCATTAGCAAAATATAATTGGAGATTTAAATAATCAATTGGCATTTTGAGCTATCAGCGTTCAAAATTTAGTAACATCGTACAGTGAATAGTACTGGAAAATTTTCCTGCTATTTTTTCTTTATATAACCAGTAAAAAGTTTCTCGAGACCTCACACATGTTAGAATTAAAAACTTTTTATGATGTGTTTTATGACCAAATGAATATGCTTTAACCAAAAATACAGAATCTAAATTTTTGATGTGCCACCCACTGCCTGGCTCTCAGCTGGAATACTATTTAATCATTTTCTTATTATTTTTTTGTGTCTGTGTTCAAGGATATACCATCATGTCAAATGTTTTATTTGTTTCTTTTGATGTCGACACGAATGATTTTATTATTTTCTTTGCATGTAATCATGATTGTTACATGACCTTGCTTTTCCCTTGATGTCTATCTTTGTTGTTGATACCATGACTGTTATTTATTATTTCTGTCCGGTTTTTTTTCTTTTTTATTCCTCTTTTTTGCCATTTGTTATATCACATGTTCACCGTCATTCTGTGATTTATTGTGTCTATTTTTTAATGCCTTCATGACCGTATTATTATTTTTTATGGCCACAATGGCTATGTCACATTTTACATGTGTGTCTAGTGATGTCAGCACAGCGGAATAATTATTTGTTAGATCACTTGACCCAAAGGGTGCCATCACTTGGCGTCTATTGTCCGTCCGTCTTTTCACATTTTCCTCTTCTCCTCTGAAACCGCTAAAGCAAATTTAATCAAACTTTACAGGAATGATGTATGGAAGGTCTTTAACAAAGATTGCTCATTTTGGTTTGGTCAAACTAAAAATATGGCCGCCAGAGCGGAACTAAGGTTTAATATGAGCTCTATGGAAAAAAATACATTTTCATCTTCTTTGAATCTACTTAAGCGAATTCAACCGAACCTTTACCAAAATGATGTATGTAAGGACCTTCATGCAGATTGCTCCTTTTCTTCCGATTCGACAAAAAAAACATGGCCGTCTTCACGGAACTATAGTTTAACATTTGATCCTATCTGACAAATCATATGTCCATCTTTTCCTCTTAAATCACTGACGAAATTCAATCCAACTTTACAAGGATGGTGTTCCTTTACAAAGATTTTTCATTTTGTTCTTTTTTGACAAAAAAAAACATGGCCGCCAGCGCAGATCTTAGGTTTAACATTGGACCCTATGGAAAAAATCACATTTTCATCTTCTCCTCTGAAACCACTTCAGAACATTCAACCAAAATTTTACAAGAATAATGAACGGAATTTCCTTTACAAAGATTGCTGATAATGTTCAGATCTTACAAAAACGTCATGCCCCTAGGACGAAATATAGATTGACAATAGATCCTATGGCTAATTGATCATTTTCGTCATCTTCCATGAAATTTTAAAGCAAATTTAACCAAACTGAATTGAAATATGTATGGAAATATAGCTTGACGCTGAGGGAAAATAATTTTTGGTCATCATTATAGACATGGGTTACAAAAATAAGAAACATTTTTGTATTTAAGTGTCACTCTAACTACGCTTTTTAATGTGTTTCTGTTAATGTCATCGTGAATATTGATGCCACTGCAAATTTGTAATTCATTATGCCTGTCTGTTGATGTAATCATCACTGTTTCCGTTTAGTGTTACTACTATATAAACAATTAAAGGATATGGAGTAAATGCACATTAGATATAGTTCTTCAAATACATGCTAGAACAACGCAATGGAACAACGCTGTTATTGCACTTCGACATTTTGAAGTTAAACGGTGTGACTATTATTGATTGTATCTGTCTTTTTTCTCTTAGGTCATAGTGTCCACCTGTAGTTTCAGCATTATTTTGTTACTTATTAGGGTGACCTTTTGACCATGTTTTTTTGTAATTTTTGATTAGAGACATATGCAACTGTGTGAATATGATGCTGTTGATGTTATCTAAACTGTGTTATTTATTGTGTCAATTGATACCAACTTAAATGCATTATTTTTTGTGCTTGTCTCTTGTTTTTTTGTTTTTTTTGTTTTTTTTTTGTATGTCAAGATCAGATGTTTTTAGCTTTGGATTTCGGGATTTTTATGATTTTAGCCCAGGATTGCGGGATTTTTATGATTTTAGCCCGGGATTTCGGGAAATAAATTCACCAAGAATCGATATTTCATCAGTCTTTAAGTTTCTTTGTAGTTTGGGGTTTGGGGATTTTGTTTCCGCATAATCGTATTATTCATTTTGTCTGTCTGTTGATGTTGATTTCACCTGGCTGACTGTGTTGTTTTTGTGTCGGCTGAAGTCACCATGCTGGTGTTATGTATTGTGTCTGTCTTTTGATATCAATATATCTGTGGTATTTAGTGTCTGTCTTTTGATGTCACCAAAGATGTTATTTAATGTATCTTTACAATGATTGGCTGCAGTACTGTGTTACTCATTCTGTCTTTGTTGTCACAATGACTTTGTTACCTTGCCCATCTGATAATAAAACTACGACGATGTGAATATTGAGGTGTTTCTTATTTTGTATTTCTGTCATTTATTGCATTGTGTCTGTCTGTTGATGCCATTGTGGCTACATTATAGCAAATGTACGGTTGGAATTCCATTAAATGTTAGGGGCAAAACAATATCAGTTCTATGAATTTAGTTGGTAAATGAATGATTATTATATAACGCTGAACCTCATTTGACTATTAATTATCTTAACCTATGACGTCTTTAGTGTTTGAAAACATATTGCAATGATATTAAAGAAACAGAATACACTTAAGTTAATGTGTGGTGTGACTTTGTTTATTTCCAGCCTGATGAATCTTATCAAAGAAGTATAAATACCATAAGGAATCGACGTTTATTCTTTTATTCAGATAAATGATATGGACAGACCTGTTGTTATGAAATATAAAATATCAGTGTTATTATTTTGTCAATAAACATCATGTAATTGAATTTATTGTAGATACATGTATATTAATGTTTGATGTTAAAAAATGGATAACAGGAAACACCTACAATGGCTGAAAATTATAATTACATGCAACAATTTGCAAGGGAACTACACAAGAAAAACACATGTAAGACAAAAGACAAACGTAGACAACGATAGGAACTCGGGACAGCCGGACGTGGTACCGCACTAGCAAAAGCCAGTGGTAGGGTTAACCGGTTTACGGGTACCCAAACCTCCCCTTAATCTGTCCCGTTTCCCTATAGTATAAAAACATACGAATAAAACCCAATACAGGTAGACTACTAACTCAATGACCACAATCTTGAAAGGAGAGAAAAAGACAATACGTAATTTTGAAAGATGGGTCAAGGGGTGCTCGCCGCTAAACTGCCGGCTAGCTCAAGGAGCCTAGCCTGCTGGTAGAACACTGTCGCACTACGGAAGTAGTGCCTTTCTATTATATAGTAATTATTCACAATATGATTCCTTTCTTACTGAATGACACTGCAATGGTAATGTGCTTTATCAATAAAATGAAATTACCCTATATCTTCATAAGTTAAAATTTTAAACATGAAGAATAATTCAGATAGAGGGATATAGATTTAATGTACATGGGAGTTAGGGTCAAGGAAATATGGGAATCCATTGATACGGATTTTTAAATACATTTAGAAAATGACGGCGGTATGTAAACCTCTGAAAGTACATGAAAACAACATGAAAACATTTCACATTGACAAGTAAACCACAACTGCAGAAATATAAAGAAAATACACTTTATGGATATGGATCCTTTTCGTGTTTTCATGGGACAAAATCCTTAAAAATACATTGTAAGGTCAAGCAAATGAAATCCCTTTGTTCCTGTTCTTTATCTTCATGTTACCCTGAGGCCTTCGAAAATAAACGTACACTCATACCTGTGAGTAAGTATTTACCATGCCTTGGATTGGTTTGCACGGAATTTACTTGCTAGATTTGAAAGAAAGCTACATCTATGTTTTGATACATCAGTGTAGGCGAGACTGTCAAGAAACATGAAAATATCAGGCAAATTACACTTACAAACAATGTCATCCATATGTCATTTAGTCATATAGTTTCATCTTTAATTTCATGTGCTATATCAGTTTCATGCCCTTGCTTTAATGTTTCCTTGCAAATGCATATATGAACAATTTGCATTATTGTTTATAGATGCCAATTTCTCATTGTTTAAGGGAAATTAAACTTTTCCGAGCAATTGTAAACTTTTTGAAAGTTGCTTTCCGTAAACATTGTGTCAAGTGTTACCGTTTTTAGGTTTCCAAAATTAAGAAATGCAAGGCAATGATCATTCAATATAAAGACAGATTCAAAGTATTTAAATTTCATTTGTCCCTTATCTTTGTCACAACAATTTCACTAAATAGGTGCATTTCAGAGCAAGACAGTCAAAGTAGTGCTTGTATTCAATTAAATAAACGTTGCAAGAAATATAATTTGTTAAACCAATAACATATTTATGTAACATGAGAAGTTATATCTCTCTTATTTCAACGGAGAATCGCAGTTTCTGATTTCTGATATTACTAGAAGAAGAAAACATACGTAAATAATACGTAAAAACTTGAATCAATTTCAGTTATTCCCTCATATTTGTTTCCGTTTCATTTTTATGTAAAAAAATTACATTTGAAATTAAGCCTTCCACTTGAGTTTTGCTCTCAAAATTTCATTTCACATTTGTAAAAATTAAAACACTTATGTTTTAACATGGAAAATATCATACAAATCTATTATAGCAATTTATTATCCTGGAGACAAATCAATATCACATGTATCTAATTCTCAAAGTTTAAAACAGATATAAAATGAAGATTCACTGTAAATTGAAACACTATATATGTTAAGTATAATCCCAGGTTAGATTTTTTTTATCGTGTATTTGTGGAGACATTGTCTCGTCTCCTTTAAGACATGCGTTTGTCTCCTGCAGTTTGCCTACCCCGTGCGAGAGATGTACGCTCCTGTACCTTACAGTTAGGTGTACTTGTTCTTGAGAGAATTTCGCATATAGATATACTATCAAACTTTCAAATTTTCGCATTTCATATATTTTTTGTCATTCCAAATGTTTTTCTGACCACTTGTTTATTGTGCCCACGTCTCATGGTTTTAGTATGCCAAGTTTTCTTGCAATTGACTCGATGACTGTCCTGTGGTTGTTTTATTGTCTTCTGATGGTTGTTTTGTCGCGCAATGGATGACAGCGATAGTAAGAACACATTGTCAGTTGATTTTACGTTTGTTGAAAATTCATGACATCCATGACGTGATATGCATTGATGTATCGTTGCTCTACATCTACCAATAAATTCCACTCGAAACGGTGCTAGAAGGAAACTAAATTGCGCTACATTTAGAATGACACACAACAGAGGATATCTTATAAGACTGAACCATTTGGATTCAAATAAAATATCAAGTGACTAGTCATAAAATTGATATAGATCACTTTGAAACTCATTATAAGCAGCAGAATACCATTCCTGCGATTTCAAAAATTAAACGGAAGTTAAAAGATTTGGAAAAAGAGTATATATTTGTTCCGGCAGATAAAGCAGCCAATAATGTGGTCGTTGTTTGACGTAAGTATTACATCGAGGTGCTTCGGAATAAAATTACCAATTCTAGTACATTTCAATCTACCACGTCAATGGAAACACAAATAATTGATGATCACATGATAGCTACAGCTGAACTTAAAGCAACTTCTAATTATAAAAGCATTTCTACTATGTATTGGCTTCCTAAACTTCACAAAAATCCTTTCAAATTTCGTTTTATTTCGGCATCAAGTAAATGTTTAACTACACATATTTCTGTTTTATTGATCAGTGCACTTACTACCATAAAAAATCTCGTCATAAACTTTAGCAACAAATGTTATGAATACAGTGGAATTAACTACTTTTGGAGTGTTAAAAATTCGGTAGAAGTTTTGGAAAGACTTCCATCTGTTAATGAAGCATACACCTCCGTCGATAGCTATGATTTATCTAACCTGTATACTACATTACCGCATACACTCATCAAAGAGAAATTTTCGTATTTGATCAAACGGTCCTTCAAAAAATCAGGATGTTTGTTGCAATACATTTAAATCGTTTTTCAGTGACGACAAACATTACATATATACAAACTGGACTTGTCAGGATATGATAAAAGCATTAAAATTTCTTCTTGATAATATTTTTGTTCGTTTCGGTGATAAAGTCTATCGGCAAAAAATAGGTATACATATGGGTACCAACTGTGCACCTGTCATAGCAGATTTATTTCTTTATTGCTACGAGTCACAATTCATGGCAAAAATAACCCTTCTAAACAGCATTAAGTGGATACATTTAACAACACATACAGATATTTGGACGATATTTTGGCTTAAACAATCCTGAATTTTCTAAATTTACAGATGAAATTTATCCTGCAGAACTTACTTTAAATAAATCCAATAGCAGCAGTGATTATACTCCTTTCCTTGATCTCGACATATCAATAAATCAAGGAAAGTTATGATAAAAGTGATGATTTCTCCTTCCCTATAGTCAATTTTCCCCATCTCGACGGCGATGTTCCGTTAGCCCCTTCTTACGGGGTCTACATTTCACAACTTGTTCGATATGCACGAGTATGTAGTGATGTTTCTGATTCAACGACCGAAATCTCTATCTCACTGAAAAACTTCTGCATCAAGGGTTTAGATATCATAAATTGATAAAAACATTCTCTAAATTTTATTATAGATTTATATTCTTATTCAAAAATTTGGTTCTACATGCAGAGCTCTTATACATCAGGGTATTTCACATCCAAACTTCTATGACAATATCATTTACAAAGCGCATAAATTCAAAAATTGTCCTTCCAAACTTATTAATCCGTTGAACAAACTTATTCATAAAGGATATAAATACAGCATTGTTGTTAAATCTTGTTGGCAAAATATTGATCATCTCCAAAATGCTTTACACCATAACTAAATTTAAACAATTTTTCATTTTGGCAGTATTTTGCATTGCACAATATCATGTTCTTCTTTCATAATTGATGGTGTTGTTATACCAAATCTATTTAGAAGTATTTCAATTGAAGTTTCATATGTAAGAAGGCTTGATATCTTAGTCAACAGAAATTATGTCCTTAGCTAGCTGTCAGTAACTGCGAGCATTTGTCCGGACAGTACCTGTGTGTATTGTCTTCATTTTTATGTACTTCATTGTAAGGTTACTCGTCTTGATAAGTTGGACTTTTTTCTAGTTTGATTTTTACTGTGAGTCTTTTTATGTATTTATTTTTTAGCCATTTACCACACATATGGGAGGGTTTGGATCCTAGAAAGCGAGTTTAACCCCATCGCAATTTTTGCGCCTGTCCCAAGTCAGGAATATGTTGGTGACTGGCTTGTCCGTGTCTTCTTATAAAATCTTAGTTTCTTGATATTTGGGTTATTGGGTGTGGTTTGTTTCCATTGATTTATTCACCTCTTTTACCTTTTGGGGCTTGCTATATGGTGTGAGGTTCCTCACTGTGTTGAAGACCGTACGGTGACCCCTAGATGCTTTGTTTTTGGGTCGTTTTAACCTGGATATGGGATGTTGTCTCCTTGACATTTACCCCATTTCCTTTCTTTTTCATATATAATATGAAACAGGAAACACCTACAATAGAGGAAAATTATAATTACATGCCACAAAATCCGTTTTCGGGTCAGTATCGAAGCATAGACTACTGGATTGGTCAATACTATCGGGAATTGTAGACCACCAGCAGAGGGTATGAAGGAGCCATTTTAGTACCCATAGCCGTGCCATTGACTTGTAAATAGTGTACGCCATCAAAAGTGAAGTTGTTCTTTTTTAATACCATTGTGAGTAAGTTGACTAAGCATTCTGGTGGAGGGATTTGAACTGCCCTAGATCCCCAAACTTCTTTACAGGCCTCGATGCCATCGTCATGAGGAATATTGGTGTATAGAGAAGTGACGTCCATAGTGACTAGAGTGGTGTTTTGAGGAAAAGGATTAAGTGCTTCCATTTTACATAAATAGTCCGTAGTGTCTTTGATGAAGGATAGAAGGGCTTCAACATGAGGACGAAGATGATAGTCTACGAACTCGGATATTTTTCCGTTGGATGACCATTGGCTGAAACGATCGGTCTCCCCGGATTATTAACTTTGTGTTTTTTGGTAAGAGATAGAATCGTCCCGGTTTTGGATTTTCAGGTATCAAATACTCAAAAGTTTTTTCATCAAGATGATTTTGTTCTAACATTTTGTTCAATTCTACTGTTATCTCGGCGCTAAATTTTTGCGTTGGGTCATTATCTAACATTTTATAAAATCGGTCATCTAATTGACGTTTTGCCTCCTGGATGTAGTCGGATTTGTTCATGACAACAACAGCACTACCTTTATCCGCAGGTTTTATAATAATTTCTTCGTTAGATCGTAAATTACGAAGAGCGTTGCGTTCCCCAGTTGTTAAATTGTCTAAATTTCTAGTGCTGGATTTTACAGTTTTCAATATATCAGATTTAGTGTTGTCAATAAAAGTTTCTAAAGTAAAGTTTTTACTACGTTTTGGGACCCATTCACTTTTTTTAACAAATTTGTAATCATTTTCATTCTCACTTTCAGAGTCGCTATCGGAGCTGATATCGTCACCTTCCTCCAACTGCTTAGATCCAAAATATTCTTTAATCCTCAAGCTCCTTGCAAATTTGTCTAGTTCTTCTGACAGCTTGGTTTCGTTAACGGGGCCTGGTGTAGGGCAGAAGCTAAGACCTTTCGAAAGGAGCGATGTTTCATCGTCTGTCAGTTGGTGGTTAGACAGGTTAACAACACTGTTGGAATTGCTATCAATTGACTGATGTGTGCGTTTGAAATGTCTATTGCGTCTTTTGGTTGTCTTCTCGGTAGGCGTCTGGTGGTGTGACACGCCATCTCGATTGAATTTACAACTTTGTCGTCTGCCAAGATTAGAACTTTGAATTTTTTCGATGTCATTAAGACGCTTAACAATATGAGTATATTCTGTGTTGTTTAGGTCTATTTTGCACGAAGTAAGTAAAGAATATAAATCGAAAGTTAATTTGTTTAAATGTTCTTTGCAGTGGTCTCGTAGAAGGATCAGTAGTCGCCTCGAACAGTGAAAAGGGGTCTGATCCCATTCTCGAAGTAAAGTATTAGAGGTTCCCGGTGTTTGGGGCGACACCTTAATGTTCAAACCACTAGGAACTATATTGCTCTCAAGATATCTATTATAGTTAGATAAATGATGACTTGATTTTATCTCTTTTTGTTTAAGTATTCTCAGTTGTTTAAAATATTCGTCACAGTTCATAATGAAAGCAGATGGAAAAATTTAAGGATCGTGTCAGGACACAATGCAAGTAATTGAGAATAATAATAGAGTCTAAAAGAAATTACAAACCAGGGAACTTAATAAGTATCTGATCGTCGAGAGATGACAATACAGTGAAAACATGAAAAATTATAAGAGTCTTAGAGATTTCACAATGATACCCACAAAGATGTTAACTAATAAGAATTACATAATAAACTAAAAAGTCAATTGTTCAGAGAACAATTGCAAGGTCTTTAACCAGTTTTCACCATGATTACATGTTTGAGTTTGATTTTGTTGTCTATTTCAGTTCAAAATGTGCTGTAAACAAAAGTTCTGATCTTTATAAGTCTTTTGCTCAACGGTTACTAAGCACTTTTTTGAAAAATTATCTTGTTGCTAAGGACAGGAAAGTCACTTCCTGTTGGCAATGTCATCTTTTTCCTCTTTACAAAATTACAAAACTTTTTGCATATGGTTGCTAAGGACTTTTATGGCAAATAACGTTGTTGCTAAGGACCTTGACCTTTGACCTTGACTCCATTTTGTCGGCCATATTGAGCCGAACATTTTACCTTTTATAGTTTCTTTGTATCTTTAATACTTTTTGAGATATAGGCAAAAACTATAAAATTTTACCTCGAAAAAAGGTTTTTGGGCCATAGGTCCAAAATGGTCGAATTATTTTGGACCCCAGTGTCAGATGTAGACCTCAATGAGACAAACATTTTCTCAAATACATTTGATCATCTATCTCTTACAGTTTACGAGTTAAAGCGATAACAAGGCAAAAGGTCATCGGTGACCTTAACCAGTGACCTTTGACCTTGACATTTTTAGATGGCCATATATCACTTATTAACAATGGTGAAGGTTTCAGGTCTTTACGACTTATCGTTTAGGAGTATTAAGCATTTACGGAAACTCAAAATCTTTCAAAGGGCAATAACTCATATAAAGAGTCGTCGAATCTCTTCGAACCAATGTAACAAAGTTGCGTCTCATGACAATGAACATTTTTCTCATTACATGTTTTCAGCCATCTTTTACGGTTTACGAGTTAAAGCGATAACAAGGCCTAAGGTCATCAGTGACCTTGACCGTTGACCTTTGACCTTGACATTTTTAGATGACCATATATCACTAATTAACAATGGTGAAGGTTTCAGGTCTTTACGACTTATCGTTTGGGAGTATAAATCAATAACGGAATCTCAAAATCTTTCAAAGGGCAATACCTCATATAAAGAGTCGTCAAATCTCTTCGGGCCAGCTATAACAAAGTTGCGTCTCGTGAAGATGAACATTTTTCTCATTACATTTGATCAGCTATCTATTACGGTTTCCGAGTTTGTCTGATAACAAGGTCAAAGGTCACGGTCAAAGGTCACCGATGACCTCCAACCTGGTACTCAAATTGAAGCTCTCTTCACACTGATCATTTTAAATATACATGTTTACTATGATATCTTTAAGCGTATAAAAGTTATTCACGAAAAACCAATTTGCCGAAACGCGTCAAGGGCTATAACTCAAAAACGGTTCATCGCAGAGTTTTTGTTCCATGTATCAAATGTAGATCTCAACGAGAGGAGTCTTTTTGCAATATAATGTTCTCATAAATTCTTTATCGTTTCCAAGATATCGCGATAACAAAATTTCGAATGGCGGCCATTTTGAAAATGGCGGACGAAAAAAAATTTTGACCCCAGATTTGTAATAAGAACTATAAATGCTACCTGGAAACCAAAATTGGTGGAAATCCGATAACTTTGAGAAAGGATGAGTGGCAATAAGACCCATATTTGGCCCAAAAAAATCAAGTTGTTTAAAATAGTGTGATATTTATGGGAAATATTAACTATTACATCTGGCTACAAAGAAAACATATAATAATACGAATTCCTTTCATTTTGACGTTATTGTGACATCACCAGGAGCCGTCTTTTTGAAAGAAAATCAGAAAATCTGCAATTTTGAATGTTCTAAAAGCAAATTTTCTTTAAGTGAACATGGGGCACATGCAATCAACAACTTCAAACTTTCAGAAATGATGTATTTCACCATTTTACACATTTTGACTAAATATGAAGTTGTTATTCAGATGTGCCCATATTTTTCAAAGCACAAAAATGTGCAAAACACAGCAAATATCTATGAAATTCTGACTATTTCCAAAAATATAGCTTTTGAGTTAACTGATTATCATGAGAATCAAACTGATATGGAAAAAAGCTTTATCATTTTCATAAAGCCCTATATTTGTTCAATGTTTCAGGAACATAAGACATCTGTTTGTATAGTTTTAGTTTCATGGTAAATCTTGGGCCAAAAATGGGTCTTACTGCCACTCATCCTTTGCATATTTAGGGGTCAAAAACGCGTAACCGGTGTCGCGACCCAAAAAAAAAATTTTTCATGATAAATCATCGTTAGGATTAAGCAACATTTTCCACATTTCAGATTTTTGATATCGGTTACGGTTACGAAGTTCACCTGATAACAAGGGTTTTCGGTGTTGGGGAGATAACTCCGTTACTAAATATAGAATTTTGTCGTGCCCTCAGATCCGGAATCCTGGTTTGGTCTACATCTTATGTACTAAGAATCAAAATAATATGTCGCGTAGTTTTCTGTCATTTTATCATTTTCAAGATATCGCAATAACAAAATTTCGAATAATGGCCATTTTCAAAATGGCAGACGAAATTTTTTTTTGACCATCCACGAATGATGATCTTAAAGAGATGATTATTTTTGCTACCCAATGTTTTCATAAACTTTTTATCGTTTCCGAGATATGGCGATAACAAAATTTCGATTGGCGGCCATTTTGAAAATGGCGGACAAAAATTTTATTTTGACCAACCATAAATGAAGATCTTAATGAGAGGAGTATTTTTGCAACACAATGTTTTCATAAATTTTTTATCGTTTCCGAGATATCGCGATAACAAAATTTCGAATGG
>MJUU01035120.1:34373-56823 GCA_002080025.1 Modiolus philippinarum
AAATTTTTTATCGTTTCCGAGATATCGCGATAACAAAATTTCGAATGGCGGCCATTTTGAAAATGGCGGACGAAAATTTTTTTTTTGACCAACCAGAAATGCAGATCTTTATGAGAGGAGTATTTTTGCAACACAATGTTTTCATAATTTTTTTATCGTTTCCGAGATATCGCGATAACAAAATTTCGAATGGCGGCCATTTTGAAAATGGCGGACGATAATTTTTTTTTAACCAACCAGAAATGTAGATCTTTATGAGAGGAGTATTTTTGCAACACAATGTTTTCATAAATTTTTTATCGTTTCCGAGATATCACGATAACAAAATATCGAATGGCGGCCATTTTGAAAATGGCGGACGATAATTTTTTTTAAACCAACCAGAAATGTAGATCTTTATGAGAGGAGTATTTTTGCAACACAATGTTTTCATAAATTTTTTATCGTTTCCGAGATATAGCGATAACAAAATACGAATGGCAGCCATTTTGAAAATGGCGGCCGAAATTTTTCTTTTGGCCAACCATAAATGAAGATCTTAAAGAGAGGAGTATTTTTGCTTCACAATCTTTTCATAAATTTTTTATCGTTTCCGAGATTTCGCGATAACATAATTTCAAATGGCGGCCATTTTGAAAATGGCGGACGAAAAAAAAATTTTGACCCAGATTTGTAATCAGGACCATGAAAGCTACCCAGAAACCAAATTTGGTGGAAATCCGATAACTTTGAGAAATTTGCATATTTAGGGGTCAAAAACGCGTAACCGAGGTCGCGACCCAAAAAAAAATTTTTGCATGATAAATCATCCTGATGATGAATGGAACATTTTCGTCCAATCAGAATTTTGATATCGGTTACGGTTTCTGAGCATATCCGATAACAAGGGAAACTGTGTTTGGGAAGATAACTCCGTTACTAAAAATAGCTCAATATGCTTGCGTCGGTTTTGAGGTCCCGGAGCAATGTCGATTTATCACACTAAGTATTGAAAAGATATGTCGCGTAGTTTTGAGGCTTGAGTGCGGCGGAAGAACAAGAAAAAAAAAAATAATCGGAAGAATTACAGTAAGGTCTTTCACATGTGGTGAAAGACCTTAATAATAATAATAATAATAATAATCAGAAGAATAACAATAAGTCTTTCACTTGTGGTGAAAGACCTTAATAATCTAATAATCACACAGGACAAAATTTTCAGCCTTCATAAGGCTTTCATCAGTATCATTTAACTTTCATTTAAATAGAGCGTATTCGATGTCGTACTACAGCTCACTGATAGCCCCAGGAAAATTTAGTGACGTATAAAATGTTATCAATCTTGAACTCGATCGATAAGAGAATGAAATGAATATATACATATAATGATTGGTAATCTTGAACATAATGTAATTATTTACATACAGTCAGAATACTTTAGAGTGTTACTGTATGGATGATTGATAATTAGAATAAACATACTTTTAGCTCTCAAAATGAAAAAAACACTGTGATGGTAAACAGAACATAACAAATTAAGTTTTTTTGTTCATTCCCCCAGGATCTAAGACACGAAGTTCTTTTATCCAGAATCCTTCTCGGGCCTGACGTTGGTTGTCTGTCCAGTCGGAATTCTGCTCGATGACCTTAATTTTTTTTGAGATTAAAGTCATCGAGACTATGACCTGGCAGTCTGAAGTGCTGGCTCACAGGTAAAAATTCTTTTTTTTGTAAGGTCGCTCCTGCGTTCAAAGCACTTTTGGGATTTTGACTTTCTATATAAGTCTAATTGGTTATTTGTTTTCTATCAGCTGTAAAACATGTTTCTGTTTTTGTTTTAAGAATGTTTTGATGACATTTTTCCTGAGCACATAATTTGTCGTAACAGCAATCTTACAATTATTTCGGCATTTAGTTAATGATTAAATCAATAATTGGAAGCATTTTAGGATCTTTCTTCTCCATCAACTCCTTTGCCCATCCTTTAGATCTAGACCTAAAAGTTTGATTTTAGACTTTTAATTCTCAGCATTTCCTCATAAAAGTGTCACAATCCGTCATTATTATCTTGGATAAAAATCTTGATATAGTCAAGCCGGGTCGACGGAGTTACCGATGTGAAATTTACAGGATTGAATCTTCTGCTAAAGTAAGTGAGAACCGAACCATCAGTCTAACAAACGAACAATTTAGGGGCAACGGCAACATCGGAAACACTAAGATACAAGGACAGCACATGAGTATGGGACAGAAAAGTAAAATGAATACATACAATCAGATTAACAAAACTGACCCCCAAAAACTATGGTTGACATTATGTTCACCGGTAGAGTAAGCATCTCCTGCTTCTTATGAGACACTCGTCAATGTTTAACAGTAAATGCAAATCCGGTAGAGAAAGATACAAATTTTTAGCTGTAAAGGGGAAGATCTTTTGTCGTCTGGGAACTGGATATCCAAAAGCGGTCCGCAAGATCGAGATGTCGACCGTAAAAGTTCTGTTTTGTTGACTTCACGCTACGACTAACATTAGTCTTTTTTCAGAGTCAACTCGGAGGAACATAATGTAGAAAATGTAGAATGAGAAGTTATTACATTTGTAAGGTGCATTTAATCGGGAGATATTTTTTGGAAATACATTAAATCACGAGACATTTTTGGAAATGCATTGAATCATGAGTCTTTTTTAAAGCATTTAATCACGAGATGATTTCTAAGTACATTAATCACGAGACGTTTTACAAATGTATTTAAACTTGATATTTTTTATACTAAATTATTGTCTACAGGAAACAGCACTTGTTAGAAAACTGTTTCCCATAACTATATTCAGTTTCAATGATGAAAATAATTGTTGTAGTGGTAGTTTTTCTGTGCGGACTTACATACGGTAAGAATTCTGATTTAGTTAAATTAAAAAGAATATAATCTCCCAGTCACTAGTCAATAGATCATGGAACAGAGATACTGCAAGACAAATAACGTGAATATAACCATAAACAATGTATTTTTAGGCACCGAAAATGTAATTGCATGTAGTATCCTTTTTTGCAAATGGGGGTAATAACAAAATTACCTATCACAGTTTTCAAGAGCCGAAGTCCACGAGACAAAAAGGCAAATCATATGGAAACAATCAACTGTGAAACATACACTCCATAAGCAGGAGAAGCTGGAATATTACTGTTCATTTCAGGGAAATTGATAATTCTGCAATCGTTCCTTTTGTCGTAAATTTAGTAGCGAGAGGACAATTTTCGTCAAATTCGAGATGTAAGTAAAAAAAAATGCCGATCTTGTGGTTCTTATTGTTTCCTTTATTTCTACTTCTGGCGGATATATTAATGGGACCCATTTAGCAAAAGATGCGTTATTGATGGAAAGAACATCATCAATATATCTTTAAGTGAGATTGATGGATCTATCTTCTTTTATTTTATAATCTTTTACTAGTCCCTGAAGAAATTCAGCGTCGTAAGAATATAAAAGCAAGTTTGCGAGTAGAAGAGCACAATTAGTGCCCAATGGTATGCCAACTTGCTGTTGATGAATAGCACCTCCAAATGTTACAAATATATTATCAATTAGAAAACCAAGCATTTCAGACACCTGTTTTATATTGTAACATACTTTTCCTTTTAAATTGGTTTTTGAAACAAATATGGATTTATAACCGTAATACAACATATTTTTTTTTGAATTGGCAAAGGCTTTTTGAATGCTACATTCGATTCGTGATTTTAGTTTATCATGAGGAAGCGTGGTATACAGGGTGGAAAAATAAAATGTTTTCAGAGAATGTATTTGAAAAATGAACAGGGTTTGGCTTTTCCAATAAATCCTTCGGATTTTGAAGTATCCACATGTGATTTATGTCACTTCGGTCATGAGTAGTGTAACAGTATGCTTGATGCCTGTCTTTGAAGGCGTTCGGAATTGCTTATTTTGCCATTCAGAATGTTTGATGTCTATAAAACCTTTACCTTCGTCAGAATTCCGTCTTTCAAGAGCAAGATATTTGAGTTTTGTCAGGTGTGTTTAATGTTCGCTATTGACACATTTGTACAAATTTTAGTCACCGTGAACATTTCATTGTCTTTTACTGCATCGAAAAAAGTATATATATTTTTGCGAACTATTAAAAAAAATATTTACCCGTCTAAAAGATTTCGCTATTTAAAGCTATACCAATGAATTATAAATAGCTAAATTGAAATCAACTACTTCATATTACTTTTTTACTCGGCAACATGATATTAAAAATGGTCTCCAGTCTGTTTTTTAGTTGATTACATCTTTACTTATAAGAAGAATAAGTTATAATTATTGGTTTGATACAAACTTCAGAAATATAAATAAAGCACAAAAGTTCAAAGAAACAAGGGGTGTTGCAATTACATAGATTAGAGTTCAGAGACATGGCTCTCAAACATTCAAAAGTAAGGCACTTTTAGTGTGGACTTCAATAAACCGAGAGATATCAGGTACTTTGGAAGGATAAAAATGTCTTTCTCTGTTAACAGCACCCGTCTCACTGTTACCGAGTCAATGCAAGGCAAAAACAAAATCAGTAATGTCAAACCCAAAAGACGTGAATCTACCTGAAAATGTCCGTTTGTAACTTGAACACCGGCACGAAATATATTTTCTTGAAGTCGGGTCAATTAACGTGTATGCCAAAAATCCTTCAACAATAAGATTGTTAACAACTCTTGCATAAAAATGTTACATTTTAAGGCCCTGTCTGACTATAACGCACAGCGCCAACGTGTGCCGACGTGTGGAAATATTTTTGTACACGCTGGTGTGCGTTGTATAAGTTGGAGGCACGTTCTTAACAAGATACAAACATGTCGACACACGTTGGCATGCATATTTCAATTAAAAGTGTCGACAAGGTAGTACTTTGGTACTAAACTCAGTTCATGACTTATATATTCACTAGTGTATTCAACATTGTACAAATAACCGATGACTGTAATGTGATAAACATTATATTATATATATATAGAAAGTCCCAATGAAATTATATAAAAAATACTCATACAACCTTGAATTCAGCAAGGATACAATTTGTAGATACGGATATTACCAAAGATTTTCCTTGCTGCATCTACTCTTATATGTCGCCCCTTTTTATCCAGCTATTTTGTGTATTGGTTAATGAAGGGAAGATAACAGGAAACACTTACAATGGCCGAACATTACAATCACATGTCACATTCAACCAGGGAACTGCACAAGAAAAACAATAAAATGACAACAGACAAACATAGATAACGTATTTTAGACAACATAGCAGTCAACCTTTCCTCCACTGACTTAAACTTATTAAACTCTACAGTTGAGTGACTACGTCACAATTTGGATTACAAAAACAGGAAATCAGCAAACACCTACAATGGCCAGGAACTACAATCACATGCCACAATTTACAATGCCACAATTTACAAGCAAACTGCACCAGAAAAACAATAATGAAAACAAGAGACAAACATAAATAACGATAGGAACTCGGGATAGCCGGACTTGGTACCGGCACCAGCCGGTACCGGCACCTGTTTAAGGTGGTTCGGTAGTAATCGCCATTTTGATTTCATGTTTCATGCTTTGATAGTTGTTTTTGTTTTTGTTTGTTTTTTTTTTCATAAAAATGAACAAACATTTTAAAATTTGCACAAGTCATTGAAATATTCGCTACAATGGTCCCATTTCTCTTAGACCAGCATTCATTTTTGACGGAAATTCAGGATAGTATGTGTACTGTAAAATTCTGTGGAATGAATATTAAAAAAAATAAGGTAATTTCAAAAAAAATTTTACAAAAATATCACTTTGATTTTATGAAATAATTAGATAATAAGGTCAGTGACCCACAATTTTCTTTTTTGTTTTTAAGAAAGTTCAATACAGAGGCTAGCAATATATAAAATCAATGAAAATTCTCATTGATGTAACTTAAAATATTGAAAAGAAAATGATAATTTTCCTAAACATTTCAACTACAAAATTTGCATTTTTTGTGAAAGATTGTAAGCTTCTATAACCCGTGACCCCCACTTCTTATTTTATTTTTTGGAAGTTAATTTTCAAAGTTTAATTCTGCGACCTATTGAAAAATTCTGATGGATTTCCCTTATACCCCGAACCAATTAAATTGTGCTTTTTGACAGTTAAGGTTGAATGGAAGAGATCGAATTAAAGAAAAAAACCTTACTTTGGATGTGTCGCATACTCAATATATATAACTAGCCTCAATCTTTATACGTGTCACCGGTGTGCTTGTATTTTTGTACAGTTATTTTCACACTGTAGATTTATTCCGTTATCTTTAATTTTCAGGGATAGATGATCCATCAAGGTTAGGATCGGGTGTCGCCAACCTTCTTGTTACACATGCCAGCAATGGAACTGTACATCAATCACCTGGTTAGTTCGCATGTTATTGAATATGTTTTTCACAGAATTGATATTTCGACAAAATAAGCCTTCAATGAATTATACATTGTTTACATTGATATTCTGTAAGATATATGAATCACTATCAATATTCTTACATCTGATGAACGTTTTCCAGTACTCAAAGAGCGAGAAAAGATGATTGCCCGAGACAGAGTGTTACTTGTCTACATGCGTTTAGATCACAGTACATTATATGTAATTTTGATGACCAAAAATAAACAAGAAATAAACTAAAAATGCGAAACCATCAATACAATCTCAAAACTCTATAAAGATTAATACGGAAACACAACAAAACACTATTAAGACTTCTTATAAGTCATTTCTTGTAATGTCTAAATTTGCTAAATTTTGTTCAAAACTAAGGGATATCTCCATCTCGCATAGCTCTGTCCATAGCAGACTTTGGCTTCACAATTTTAGTTGGTTCAATATAATTTTTAAACATGTTTGAGTTTCTTGTCTTCCAAACGTTTAGATTTTATCTGCACTGAAGAGACATAAGTTGTCGAAATGCGCATATGCAGAATTTGAATTCACAGTAACTTAGTTATTTGTTCTCTCCAAGCTTTTAGACACAATTCGTTTCATGGATTTCCAAATGTTTTGCTTTGCTCAAGTTGCTGATTTGTGCATATATAGAAAATAAATAAACCATGCCTGTTTACTGCTTTGAATAAAATGACATATCTTTATACAAGATAATGGTTACATCATTTTACAATAATATGTATCAAACTGCAACAGTACTTTTATCCAAAAGTCTCTCTCAATTAGTTCATGTTAAACTATGTTTCGCATTTGTAGCAAGGCTTGTACTCCAATCTAAATGAAGTGAGCAATCTTTATTGAGGATATTCCATACTGATTGCTGTAGAGTTTGCCTCAACAGGTTTAGAGAAGAATATATTATATATTATCATGCCAATTTGGCCAATTATTGCGATTTGAAAGGCGTAAAAACTTCTTAAAAGGCGACCGCGTAGAGCTTGATAATATACATCGGCAAACGAATACCGAAGCAAGAACGAGGAAAGGCGAAATTCTAAAATCATAAATCCAAAATCACGGCAATTCACAGCAACACGAACAAGACAGCACGATAAAGACATAAAAAAAATGCCACAAAACCAAAGCACTAGCAGTGTGAACCCCTATAATAAACTGAGGTATCATCAGGTGCTCCGGAAGGGTAAGCATGATCTGCTCCATGCGTGGCAACCGTCACACTGCTGGTGAAAAGTCCGATTTTGTCACAGTCGGTGTTAGTCAGTCCGGTAACAAACTCTGGATCTACCCAAAGATATCTGTTCTCATTTCTGAAACAGACACATTATAATGGTCTGTCAAATCGTAGTGACGACCGTAAAACTTCTGAAGTGACAATTGCAACACTGACTGAACATACCCTTGATATATAATATGTTCCATACTTGCCTCAAGTAAGATACGACATTCCTAAGTGCGAGACAGTGGAATTTTTAGCTTTCAATCAGGAAGTTTTGATAGCCGGAATATCTTGTTACGTAAGTTCACGTAAGACGATTGTTTTATTTTCTTTTCTAAAGCTATATTACCATTTGATCTAATAGGAAGGAAAACAAGTGTTGGTTTTTTTTTTGTCATTGTATATTAAATGAATATTTGTAAAGATATTTTTATTTTCCTTGAATATCTTTACAAATATTCATATGAGTATTTGTGTTAAGAACTGGTTGCCAACAAAACTAGTTGACTGGAGAGGATATCTAGGTAAATCAAAGAGTGGGCCTTATGTTTTCATTTAATTCATCAATATAACGACAAACGTTGTTTTTGTTTAAGTATAATAACTAAACACCGATGCTACTGTGAATTCACTTTCTGCATATGCGCATTTCGACAACTTATGTCTCTTCAGTGCAGACAAAATCTAAACGTTTGGAAGACCAGAAACTCAAAGATGTTTAAAGACTGATAGAGAACAAACAACCAATATAATCTAAAATTTATAAATATAAATAATTTCTGCAAATTTTGACTGTAATTAATTCAGTAAAATATGTTACAGTTAACATCTACTAAATGACATTTTATATTTTTTACAGAAATAATAGCGACTGATATGCCAGCAGCCATGCAGACAGTCGTAACTGGAATAACTACATACGCATTGACCGTTTACGGACAGAACCCAGAGATTATGGCTAAATATATAAATGGAGCCCTGGCACAGAAATATGGCTTATATTGGGAATGCGTAGTTGGAACCAGTTATTCTTACTTTATCTATTACAGAGTTGGGTATTACATGTTTTTAAAGCAAGACACATACTACTTTCTTCTGTTCAAGAGTCCTTAATGATAAAAACTACACAATAAAGAGAAAAAGGGAATTTGTATGTATATATAAATCCTGTCATGTTTAATATTTGACATTTCATTTTTTATGATGATATATTTTAAGAATACCTGTTTTTTATGTTTAATAAAATATATGTATATCCTTTTTTGACGATTTGATTTATACGACAATGAGCTGTTGCTGATAAAAAGGATATGCATATTGAATGCTGCCAAAGACGATAAACAAAATTACCGAACAGAAATCGATTTAAATGTCCTTCGGTATGTAATTTCTTATCAACTACGAAGAATTAAATCATATAAATTTATTTTTAATTTTTTTTTTTGAAAAAAATTTTATATATCTTTGTGAAAAGCTACCTTTTCTAACTTTGGCTTCCCTTTTCGACCTTAAGGTTGTATTTCACGTTTTAAACGTATTTTGGTATATGTATTTACAAATATTTCGATTTTAGTAGCACTAAGAAACCTTATTGTACATCTGTAAAATACAATTAATTAAACATTAAACTTAGAAATTTGATTACAAGGACAAATCTGTACATATTCGACAGAGACAAACCTAAAATACAATATTTATGAAAGCATATGGAGTAAATGAACATGAGACCATAACACATGTGTTCACTTTTAATGAACTGTATGGCCATTTCGGAAACTAATTCCTCATCAGCAGCACTAGAATCCAAATATAGGAAATCCACAATATTTCAAAAAATGTTTAAAATGCAACAAGTTTGATATACGAGAAAAAAGAAAACAAAAGCGTAAACAGTGTGGACTCTCACTGAAAACCGTGAGGTGCCGGGGAAGGGTAAGCATGATCTGTTTCACACGTGGCAACCGTCACACTTTAAATGAAAAGACCGACTTATGTGCCATCCAGTTACCACCTGTGAAAGGTACCAGAGTTCCGCATTTATGACACCAGATTGGCGGATCTTTTCTTTCAAATCCTACCATTAGGATTTTCTGGTAATTACCTTTTCACGTCCTTTTTGTGCACGGTGTTTGCTTAGCATCTAACTTAGGCCTATGGTTTCTGTAATCAGCCTCAGTAAGGTATGTATCGTTGTTTCTGCGATCATCGCATGACGTTTATTTTTCTATCTTAAGGTAAGGCAGCAAAAACTATATAAAAGAGCTTCTTTGCCATGCATACATATCATACGTTGTTTAAGTTTCCAAGTTGTTCTTAACTTTACAACTGATGTCAATGCATAATTTAAAGCTTTAAACTTTAAGTCATATAAAAACATTCTGAGAGAGGCTGTAAGATGTAGTTTCCGGAAAACATGAAAATTTATAGTTACAGCAAACGCCATTCTTATGAAAAGTTTCCAGTTGCAATATTCGGAATATTTTCAAGTAATCTGTACATTTGTTTTTTTCTGGCAAATGACTACGACATCTTTATTATTTGAAAACTTTAATATCAAATAATAGCAAGTAACCTAGAATTATTCTCTAAATGACTTTTAATTCAAAATCAGTCTATTACTTTGGTAAATTGCAATTTCAGTATCATGGTTAATTCGAGACACTGTGACAATTTTTGAAATCTTGGTGCTCCCACACCTATTTGGATTTAAAACGAAACTCGCTTTATGCCCAGAAGAAATTCATAATTGAATGATTATAATGCTCAGAAAAAAATTCAGATAAATTGCTGTCAAGCTCAAGTCCTGTTTGATAACATTTCTACTGACATTATTCTTGATCATTGTCCAACATTTTGCTGTCAGTGTCGATCTCCAAGGCATGGTTGACATCTATGTATATTTTGTCTTTAAAGTCTTCATAAAATTCCGAAGCTTTCAGCAATGACAGGACACTTTCTGAAAAATTAATGAAATACCGATCCGATGACATTCTTGTCTGATACTGAAATTTTAATACGTCATCTTTTATCTTTGAAAGCTTGAGAAAACTAATAATTTTGTGTTTTTCAATTGGGCATGCGCAAGGCATTGGCCATCAACGTCAGTTATCAAATAATTCATTTTCCATGGATGTACATGCAGTAAATTGTGATGCATTTCTCAAATTTTCTTTCTTGTCTACTTTATTCATGGAATACTTCACCTTGGTAATCTCGGTATTTTGTCATTTATTACCACTGGGTCGATGCCACTGCTGGTTGACTGTTAGTCACCGAGGGTATACACCAACCCAGTAGTCAGTACTTCGGTGCTGCCCGAAAACCGATTCTATTTGAAAATTTGCAATACTAGTACCTAAATTTAAGAAAATTTTGTTAAAAACCTTAGGAGTATCTCCCTCTCGCATAGCTCTGTCCTAAGCTGATTTTGGCTTTTTTATGTAGATCCTATTGATAATTTGTTCTCTATCACCATTTATACACATTTCAGTTCATGGATATCAAGGTGGTTTGGTTTGGTCTGTGCTGATGAGACATGGGTTGTCGAGTTGTGCACATGCAGAACCTGGATTCACAGTAACCTCGGTATTTTGAAATTCATTCACTAATATCCAACGGATTACATAATCATTGCTACTACTTTCATAGGAAATCTGAACTCAATCACTTGGGTGTAAATTTGTGTTGACAGTATTTGTCTTTTTTTTTGCTCATATGATCAAGACAAGTACTGATGCACATGTATCAATAATGTATGTAAAATACACTAAATTGATACTTTTAATCAGAGAAAATCTATTTTTCATGGTTATTTAATTACTTATATGAACATCGAACTATACATATTTCTTATTAATTTCTATAGTTTATAGTCATCATTTGAGTAAGATTATTTCTATTAATCCAGTTTAAAAAGATATCGATATGGCAGGCACTATGTAAAATTCATCTTGCCACGTGACATGTTGTACAGAATACCCATGGAAAATATCAAGTTCATTCTAACCTTGCCTAAAGTCACTTTGGTTTAAATGAATCAACACTGGTTTATGTTCCTTCTAAAGCTTCTTCGAGATGCTATAAACACATTATTCTTTACAAACCCTTACTTGATGACAATAACTGCATGTGCTGCTTAATGATACCTACATCAAGTGTACAGGATGAAATTTCTTATAATGTAACAGACAATACTTACTGTTTGGAGATGCCAGTATCACCTCGACGTTGATGCTGTCATACTCAGTAAATATCTATAAAAACGTATTTACTCATACATACATACATAAGTATAAATGAACAAAATATCTTTTAGCGATTGATACAAATAATACCCATTTTAAAACAGAATTTGAATAAACTTAAAGCTTTGAATAATTTTACCTTCAATGTCGTAATAACATATATTCTGTGGTTGTTAATTAGTCTTTTAAAATGATGTTACAATATATATTTAGATATATTATCAACAGTTTGGGCTATGTTTTATCCATATTTATTCTCTATTATTTTTTCAAACATTATTTATCAAGCATAATTAAGAAAACATTATTTGTTGTAAATAATTCATTGTACATAATTTTTTCAAACCATTTTTTGAGAGATATTAAGACTGAGCAGATCGAAATTATATAATTAATCGTGTTTTGTGGAAGTTTCCATTTTTTACTTTTTCTTTTTTGCTGTCATCATCTTTTCAAATAATTCCGTAATTCTTAAATTATAAAGTTTATAGTATGTCGTTGATGTTTTTCCGGCACTCTGTATGAGAATGTCCGTTACTTCCCCAAGTTGTAGTACAACGGATTATAAAACTTCAATATTGGTAAGGTCTGTTTTCTTGAACTCTGTCTATTTTTTAGATGATGAGCTATATATGTTAGTTATAGTATACTTGTTATAGAAATTATCCCATATGGATACACTATCAAACTGTGAAATTTTGACATTAATTTTTAATGCTTTTCGAATGTTATTCTGACTATTCTATGTATATTACCCACGTCTTACTATTTTATTATTCAAAGTTTCCTTGCAATTGCCTAAATGAGTGCACTGCGGATGTTTATATGTTGTGTTTGTTTTTCCAGGAGTCTCTTTGTTCGGCAACAGATTACAGTGCAGTCGTAAGAACAATTTACCAGATAATTTGTATGTTTGTTAACAACACAACATCCATGGGTAAAAGGAACAATAATGTAGCGTTGTTCGACATAAGTCCCCGAGGGTATTCACCAGCCCAGTAGTCAGTACTTCGGTGCTGACCCGAAAGCCAAATCTATTTGGAACCTTACAATATCTAAATTTTTGTAAATTTTGTATAAAACTAAGGAGTATCTCCCTCATGCAAAGTTCCGTCCTTAGCTGATATTGGCTTTACTCTACCACTTTACTTTGAGGTATGATCAAAGCTAATTGTTGAAGGCCTCATGTTTACCTAAAGATGAATAACAGCAGTTAATGCTTGGTTCTTACCATGCATTAGTCAAGACCTTTTTCTCTAGAGTATTTTTCATATTCTTTTGTTGTTCAAATGGACATTTATTGCGCTTTACTGAAATTTTTAAATGTAAGTGTTCACTGTAAAAACTTACCCTGCGTAAAGTTTTCACTCCAACTAAATCAATGAAATTTACAGTTGAAAAGTCTAAAACGACTCTTTTAATGTCACAAAAAGTGTTCAATTCAAAGTCAAGTACTGTAGTCTCCTTGTCATCTACCATGCCATTAGGACTGTTTTCGTCGTTCTGAAATTGATTTATCGTTTATCATTTAACTTAAAATATTTAGCTCTTTTGCTTATCATTTAAATCTTTTTGGAAAATTGTTCTCTATTACATGTTACAAATTTTGATCCTAGGTCTACCAAATGGTACATACTTAGTAGGAAAAGACTACACTATGGACGCATCTAATCGCACGTCTGACGGATTCATATAGGCATACCTAGTTTTTTTATTAAAACGGTATCGTTTTCAGAATTAAATATTGGAATGTTTAACCTTTTGTTGTCAAAGTTTTTAATTAATTGCAGTAAATATACATTACAAAAATTGTACAGCAGTTTGCGTTAATATATGTGTTATGGTCTCATATCCATTTACTCCATATCCTTTCGTAAAATAAAAATATACAGTAAAACAGACCAAAACTAGAAAAAACCAGAGGCTCTCAAGAGCCTGTATCGCTCACCTGGGCCATGGCTGACATAAATAAAAGGCATTTCCAATAGGAAACACAAAATTTAACTGAATACTTTTTTTTCCTAAAATTACAGTGTTCTTGTTTGGTTTCCATGGCAACTGATAGCTCCACCATCCATTACAACCAATAACAGAACACCATTCAAAAACAAATTTGGGCAGGAGTTCCCCTTATAATCAAGGTAATACATGTTGCTGAAATTAAAACATTCAGACAACAATTCAAATAAAAATTCTAAAACTGTGGCAGAGGTTCCAATTGGACTAGTAGTTTCTGAGAAGATCTTTGAATATAAATTCCATAGGGCCAAATGCTAAAACTATGTTCCCGCTGGTGGCCATCTTGGATGAGGGATGGACCTGCCAGATACCCTTTTTGGAAGGTACAATCTAAGGGCCATCGTGACTAAATTTGGTTATAATTGGACTGGTAGTTTCGGAGAAGAAGATCTTTGAATGTCCTTCCCATAGGGTTCTATGTTAAAACTATGTTCCCCTCTGGCGGCCATCTTGGATTAGGTACGGACCTGCCGGATACCTTTTTTGGAAGGGACCATCTAAGGACCATTGTGACTAAGTTTGGTTATAATTGGACTAATAGTTTCTGAGAAGAAGATCTTTGAATGACTTTCCCATAGGGTCCAATGTTAAACTATGTTCCCCGCTGGTGGCCATATTGGATTAGGTACGGACCTGTCGGATACCTTTTTTAAAAGGGACCATCTAAGGACCATCGTGTCTAAGTTTGGTTATAATTGGACTGGTAGTTTCTGAGAAGAAAATCTTTGAATGTCTTTTCCATAGGGTCCAATTTTAAAACTATGTTCCCTGTTGGCGGCCATCTTGGATTAGGTACTGACCTGCCGGATACGTTTTTTGGAAGGGACTATCTAAGGACAATTGTGACTAAGTTTGGTTATAATTGGAATGGTAGTTTTTGAGAAGAAAATCTTTGAATGTGTTTACCCATAGGGTCTAATGTTAAAACTTTGTTCCGCGCTGGCGGCCATCTTGGATGAGGTACGGACCTGCCGGATATCTTTTTTAAAGGGGACCTCCCAAGGACTATTGTGACCAAATTTGGTTCCAATTGGCCCAGTGGTTTCAGAGGAGAAGATCTTTGATTGAAAAGTTTACGTCGGACGGACGGACGAAGGACGCCAAGTGATGGCAAAAGCTCACCCTGGCATAGCCAGGTGAGTTAATAAAAACTATTAAAATGCATATTTCTAAAATTACTCTGTGGTAGAGTTGAGATCTCTGTAATAGTACTTGGATACACTGTGTATATAAATTTTCCAAAACTTTCAAGCATAAACCATATTTATATATATCATCTATTTGGAACATTTTCCCTTTCAAAATATCCAACTTTTTAGGACAACTAGCACGATGATCTCAAATATATGATAAAACAAGAGACCGATGTCTTTTTTATAACAGCTTGATGTGTTTTTATCTGATGGTAGTACATCGGCAAACGAATAATTAAAGGGAAAGGTAGAACATTGAAACACATCTCCAAACAAATACCGAATCTAAATGAGAGTGTATATTGACCGCATATATTCCATTTTAGGTGACTGAAAAATATACGGTCAGTGGCATCGTGTATGAAACTGTAACTGGTAAGAAAGGACTTTGTTCGTTTATTATTTTTTTTCTGAACAATTTTTTCTTATAAACTAGATTATTTGAATAACTTGTTTACCCATATGTTTAAACAATCAAAATATACAAGTAATGGTGAATTGCATGATACCTTACAACATTTTTCAAAGGTTGCAAAATACATGAACCTACTTTCATTTATATTTTATCTACTTGGAACCTTTACCCTCTCAAAATATCTAAGTTTTAAGAACCACTCGCACGATGACAAATATTATTGCTGTCAACAGTTTTTACTGTGGTTTTGCAACTGGTTTGTGATTTTGTCCTTTGAGTTTCGACTCTGTTCGGAAATTTTGTTATTACTCTCATTGGCTTTAGTTTTGCATTGAGCAAATAACCTACAAATTTTGAAAATTGTATTCAATTTATTCACAAATTATTGGAAGCTATTGGGCAGAAATAATAAAAGGAAAACTTTCGACATTGCATATTGGATGTAACACCACTTGCAACTCTTAGCCGTAATACAAATTGGTCAGATACTTGTAGTAAACATGTAACAAACCAATTTTGAACAAAGTTTGTTTCTTCCTTTCACGATCATCGATCGCAAACCTTTTGGAGATTGACAGATAGATGGACGGATACATGGATGTTCTTCATGTGGAGGAACATAGCTAAATACTAAGTAATGTATTTCAGGCCTAAAATCTTACCTTAACTAAAAATTCCTTTCTTTGTTCCAGTTTTTTCCTCTCTTTTTTTAATTTTTGAGGGTCTATACCTGACGCTTTTGACACTGCTTTGGTAAACATATCAGAATTGGCAAAGTATACAGGTGCATGATACTGTACTATACGTACAGTCGAAGGTTCGTGGTTCTAAAATACAAACAACAACGTTTGATACTTGATACTGCACATTATCGTCCTTCCTCATGATTATATAAGTCTGCAGAGCCTTTCCGCAAAAGCCATATCCGGTTGACCCTGATATATCAGAGGTTGACCTGGATATATCAAGCGATTCTCCCAACGTTTTAAAGACAATAACTTTTTGTCAAGTTTTCACAGGAAATCAAAACGATAAAAATAAACATCTATTGTATTTGCTCTTTCCGATTCAAAACAGAATCATGATTACACAAATAGATAAACTAGATGTCAGAAAAATTGTAGAAATTGAGTCGTTGATATATCCTGCAGAGCTTTGACGTATTCACATTATGACGTCATAAAAGCTCCAAGGAACGATAGAATATCGTAACAACGATGTTGCTGCAACATTCAAAATCCACATTATTTCCAGTAGTTCGGTCAAAATATTCATCCAGTTACAAAACTTTTGCCGATAAAATGATAAAAAAGCTACAAGCTGAAAATCGCCGAAAAGGCGTGAATAACATGAATGTAGAATTCCCTGTGCAACTTTGGGAGAATTTGAAATCTCAGTTCAATAAATATCAATCTAAAATACAAAATAAAGGATGACAAACAAGTTATCGTGTTTTTGCAGGCTGATGTATGGTAAAATATCATCCCGCTCGCCAAAATATGAAGCTTGGATCTCGTTCGCTACGCTCATTCGCAGCTGCTTCATATTCTGATCCATGGGTTGATATTTTACAATACATAGCTGTCAAGAGCCCGATAACATATACATATATACATTGAAAAGTAAATGGTTCAAAATAACATACGAAATGTTTTGTCTGCATGTATAGTATGGAGTGTTTTTTTTTCTTTAATTTTAAAAAAAAGTTATGAATTGTAAAATACGTATAGCCGTAAAACAACGGCAGTAGAATACCGAAGGAACAAGGGAAGCGATGACTACAAAAATCGAAGTCCAAAGACATGGCAGAAACGGTAACAGATAAAAACAAAGACAAAACAAGGACGTGAGACAGCTACAATGCACGGAAATAAAAAGATAACATTAAGAACTAAGGCACTCATAGTGTGAACTCCCATGAAAACCGGGAGTGACATCAGGTGCTCCGGAAGGGTAAGCATGTCCTGCTCCGCTAGCGGCACCCGTCACACTATCAGTGAGTCAATCCGGGGTTGAGTCAAATCCGGTTATGTCAAATCCGTGAAGACGTGAAATCTAGCTGAAAATGTCCGTTTTCATTTGGGACACAGACACGTCATATCTGTCAATGATGTCATGGTGACGGCCATAGAATTTCTGAAGGGATGAAAGTAACAAAGGCTGAACAAATCCCTGACTAAGCAGCTTTTGGGACAGTGTTTTTGCTCTAACTAAAAAGTCACTGTATAAACTGCACGTAAGATATTGTTAAATGCGGGTTATAATGAAAATGTCAAAGTGAAAGTCTATTGTCTCTAAATTTTTTTATCTCACCTTTTTATCCTTCCGCAGCATTTAATGTCTCTCTTGGTGACATGTAATTTCACATTGTAAATACATTATTTTTTATGCTGTGTTTTTATCTCACCTTTTTATCCTTCCGCAGCATTTAATGTCTCTTTTGGTGGCATGTAATTTCACATTGTAAATGCATTATTTTTTATGCTGTGTTTTTATCTCACCTTTTTATCCTTCCGCAGCATTTAATGTCTCTCTTGGTGGCATGTAATTTCACATTGTAAATACATTATTTTTTATGCTGTGTTTTTATCTCACCTTTTTATCCTTCCGCAGCATTTGATTTCTCTCTTGGTGGCATGTAATTTCACATTGTAAATACATTATTTTTTATGTTGTGTTTTTATCTCACCTTTTTATCCTTCCGCAGCATTTAATGTCTCTCTTGGTGACATGTAATTTCACATTGTAAATACATTATTTTTTATTCGGTGTTTTTATCTCACCTTTTTATCCTTCCGCAGCATTTAATGTCTCTCTTGGTGACATGTAATTTCACATTGTAAATACATTATTTTTTATGCGGTGTTTTTATCTCACCCTTTTATCCTTCCGCAGCATTTAATGTCTCTCTTGGTGGCATGTAATTTCACATTGTAAATACATTATTTTTTATGCGGTGTTTTTATTTCCGCATTTCGTGCATGAATGTGTTTTTTCTGTTTTCTCGTGTTAACAATGTCTTTGAACTTTGTATCCCGTAATTACCGCATCCTTGTCCTATCGGAAATTTAATGAATAATACAAGACCACCTGTTTATACCGCACATATTTTATGATATTATTATGCCACATTTTCTTGCAATTGACTCGATGAGTTGTGATTGTATTCTGTTAATCTATTTGTCCGGTAACAACTGTGGACCTGTTTTTTTTTTATACCAAATGCATTCTTTACAATTGTTCTATGAATTAATGTTATCAATTTTATATAGTAGATGTTCTAAATATCACCTTTCTAATTCTTAAAGGAGTTCGAATGTTAACTAAAAATGTAATAAGAATTCAAAAAAATGCTTGGATATCAAAGAGTTATGTAATCCAGACCACCTGTTTTAAGTGCCCACATCTCACTATTTTATAACGCCAAGGTTTCTTAAATTCGACTTGATGAGTGCCCTGTGTTTGTCTATATGTTGTAATCGTCCATTAGCTTAAGACACTAGTGCTTTGGCGGGCAAAGGATGACAGTGATGTTTGTTGACAATACCGCACCCATGACCAATGAAGACATGGATGTAGCTTTGCTCGACAATTAGCAAAGAATTCCACTTAAACTGGTGCTAGGGGCCGTCTTGAACTTACTATGACGTATGAGCAAAGCTCATTGTTGAAGGCCTCATGGTGACTTCAAGATGCAGAACAACAATAAAAGCGTTGAAACTGAAAACCTCAGATAAATGCACTTTTTGTTTACAGTCAGCTGAAACAATTGATCATATTTTCTGGACTTGTGATAAAATTTCACAACTTTGGAATGATTTACATGAATGGATATTGGAAAAAAATTGAAATAATTCTGCCTCTCAATTTGGAGATTGTATTTTTTGGAAATTTACAAAAATCAGACATAAATTATGTTCGGAATTTAATTACTTTTTACACAAAATTTTATATTTATCGATTAAAATTAAATGCGGACCAACTTCATAGAAATTATTTAAAAGACAAAATTTCAATTGAAATATATTTATACTTCAAGAGGAAACCTTTAGAAAAAGCAAATAGCTGCTGGAGCCCCTGGATACCAATTCTTCATAATTAGTAATATAATATTTATTTGCATATTGCAGAATGACATAGATTGGAACTTGTAAGGAAGATGGTTTCAAAGGTACAGGTGTGATTGAGTATGCATGTTTTTTTTCCTTGCTGCACACACAGGGAGTTTGGACAGTGATTGTGTGCAGCAAATCACAATTGTAATTTGTTATATACACAGTATCGTATAAGTATGAGTGGTGTATGGGTGTGTTCCAATTTAGTCATAGGCATATGCACTGTTTGTCATTAGTCTTCTATCAATCTTAAAAATTAGTATCTAAACTATACAACCCTATACAGTCTTACACCCATTACCAAGTTCTAAAAATAGCTCCTATGGGAATCCAATGATAACAGAGCTTGTTTCAAGCCCAATTTTGTGTAATAGGTGTAAGACTGTATATGATCAAATTCATTTGATTTTATAGGAAAAATCAAATTTTAAATTGATAATTACCTTAGGCTACAAATGTTCTAATAAGTAATTAAATTATATTTGTCTCGATTTTTTTTTCAGTCCACACCCATAGTCTTTTCTGAGATTATATACTCTGTTTATTAATTTATTTATGGATTTATTTACTTATATATTTGTTTAGAGCTCACATAAATTATAATCACCATTATCATTTTTATCTTATTTCAATTGTCAATAGAAGCATTTCAGAAACAAATTTCTTTAAATGATATTTTTATTTATTCAGTTTTTTTTTATATTTACATCTACAATTTTTTTATATTTACATCTACAATTAAGATAATTATGATATTGATGCCCTTTGATATTTGATTGTTTACAACTAACTCATACTGTAAATATGTGTCTTTATGTTTATATGTTTTACTTAAATAATGTGTTTTTGCCAATAAAGCATTATAAAAAAAGCGTTGTTCCTTTGCTTGTTTTTACCATGTATTTGTAGAGACTTTGTCTCATGTGCATTTATTCCATATCCTTTTATTCACCATGTATACAGAATAAATTAAGGAAACAATGTGAAAATCTAAATAAGTTTGGATGTTTTGTTGTGGTAATGTTGTATATAAATGATATCAAAATTCTGACGGGTAAATGTTTATGTCTTGATCATTTACTGCTTCAAAATAAATTTTCTAAATCTTTAAAAACTTTGACAAAATTATTAAAACTTCAATAAGTACAAAATAGTTAAAACTTTATGAAAAATTCCATATGTGCTTTAGTCATGTGTTAACATAAGATATATTAGAAGAAAATCAATATTTATGTGCATAAAATCTTACACAATTAGATTAGATAAAAACCAAGGGGTGTGGCTCTAATTTGCAAAATTAAATAAGAGTAAATAAGAGTTCGAGACAACTTATGTCTTATCATTGATAAATAGTAAACTGTAAAACAACAAAATAACGAGGTTTTTCTGAATTCAGTTTCTGCATTTAAAAGTCTATCGGCAGTGACATCGGTCAAGCGGTAATAAAATAACAAAATACCAAAAAACCTGTGGATTTAATTTCCGCATATGGCAATTTCGACAACTTATGTTTCTTCAGTGAGGAATCATTCAACAAATTTAGAAATCCTTACATGTAAACTGGTCGGAATATATGTAAAAGCTGAAAGAGAACAAAGAACCAACAGCGGCCAAAAACAGCTAAAGCGTAATACCCTACAAAGAAAACTGATCACTTTAAGGATGTAGTATGGTGAAATTTAATAAATCTACGATTAAAAATTAATACAATAAAGTGAAAGAGCCCTACTAATGGAATAAAGTCAGCTAAAAATATTCATAGGTTATGGACCTTGTTTGCAAGATATTTCAAATTTTAAAAATGGCGGGAAAAGGCTGTCTTGGACGTTTACAGTTAGTATAACTTGGACATGTTATTGAACTCTTACACATGGAAGGAAACAACGCAATCTGATAAAAGCTTGCTTAGAGACTTTGAGTGAGGTACTGAAGCCTTTCATAACTAGAAACTTGGGTGTAATGGGGCAAAATAAACTACATAGTAATATGGGATAAAACCCAAGAAATCTTAATCTTACTACATCCTTAATCTTTAATCATAAGCAAACATTTAGAAAATGTAAGTGGGAAAACATTACAACCATACTTACCGGTTTATAATCTTTGAATGGCCTGAGAATTTCACTTTTGTCAATAAATGCAAGACGAAAATACTTCGGCCTTTTTTTGTAAAAAAAAAAAGAAAAAAAAGTACCTTTTACATATTTTTCAAAATTAACAATATCGATTAATTATGGAACTATTAAAGCAATGTCATAAAATACATGTAGCTGTTAAAATAGTAAAATTCAGAAATTTACAAAAACGTCTGTTATATTTGTGCATAGATCAAATCGTCAACATACCGAAGATCTGAAGTACCAAAAAGAGCATGGCAGCATCGGCGCAATATAAAAAAAGTTTAGAACAATCAATGACGAAATATATATGCAGCAACACAGCAGGAGCCGAGCGGCATCAACGAGTGCAGCAACACATATAAACAGAAAGACTAAATTATATACTACTGCTACAAACTTTTTTTACAAAAACAGTAATGACTGTTAGAATGTTTTTAGATGACTTAGAAAAATATGGGCTACTTATACAAAACAGTAAATATTTCATAGTTACCGACATCGTCGGAATGTATATTTAAGTATCCACCTAATAACATGAACTAAACGGTTTGTACATTTTGTGTACATTTACTGTATGATAATATCCTCCCGAAAGACCAAAAAATAATTTTCCAAATAAAGTGCAAACTTAAGCATCTTATTTCCACATTACAACTATGATCAGATTTAAAGATT